>JBBIGA010015382.1:0-14881 GCA_037576975.1 Alestes dentex | reverse complement strand
AATTAATTTCCCCCTTTTTTACCCTCATGTTTGTCTGTGAGTGTGTTGTGTTGTATGTTCCACCTATGGTCCAGGAGGGTTGATAAGGAGGGTTGATATTTAGTCTCACTGTGTACTACATGTATATGGCTGGGATGACAATAAAGCTCTACTTGACTTGACTTGACACACACATACACACACACAGCCAGCCATCCACACGATGTAGAAGAAAATGTGATCCATCAAACCAGGCCACCTTCTTCCATGGTCCAACTCTAATCTTCACTGTAGAATCATTCAGTGGTGGACAGTGGTCAGCTTGGGAACTTTGACCGGTCTGCAGCTACAGAGCCCCATATGCAGTAGGGGGTGCTGCACTGTAGTTTCTGACCCCTTCAGAGCAGCATAAAGAGAGAGAGGACAGTTATACTTTAGGAAGGACTACCCTACCCACCCAGAGAGAGAGAAAGAGAGAGAGAGAGGACAGTTATACTGAGTAATGGGGAGAGGGAGGACAGTCACAAAAAGCATGCTTTTAAGGCCAAAAAAATCAGATTGAATCTGATAAATACACAGGTACACTACAGCCCTTAAACAGCTTTGTTTACTTCAGTGCAGTTTTTGTGAGTTTAACATACAGAAAAAAATAAATCATATAAAGTGTGTCACTTTTTTTGTACAGGTCACATTTTGTGTTTCAGCTGTGTTAAATTCAGTGTGTTTGTGTGTGTGGGTGTGTGGGTGTGGGTGTTTTTCTTCGGTTTAATTTGTGTTTGCGAATTACACTGTTTGCGCATTTACCGTTTTTAAACTGTGTTTGTGGATAATGAAATCTATTGTGTGTGTGTGTGTGTGTGTGTGTGTGTGTGTGTGTGTGTGTGCGCGCACTTTATCAGCACGTGTTTAATTCAGGCAGTAAATCAGCACTCAGCTCCACTGCCCTCCTTCTCTCACATGTGAGTGTAAGTGAGTGTGCACTTATGCCTTTGTGTATTTATGCCTTTGTGCAAACTTTTTGCTGGCCCTCAAAGACTTTTCTTTTTTAAAAGTCGACATTTGGTTACTGAGATTAAGGTCAGCATTGCACAGTATAGTAATACAAATGTATGTTTGTATATGTTTTCATGTGTGTGTCACAGTAATTAAGGCCAGCACACTGCAGCATTTCTGATATCTCCCTGATAAGCACCTGAATATGGAGGCTGATAATGTGTGTGTGATCAATTACTCACCCTACTGCTAATTCACTTCATTTCAGCTTCAAACAATAATAATAATACAGTGATGGTATAAATACAGTAATGTCCAAAAGTCTTAAGCCCTTCTCATTTCTTTACATTTTGCTTTGAATCACCGTATTGGTGAAAAAAAATACTGTTTTCTGCCTGTTGAACTGTCCTATCTTCAGCATGTTGAGTAGATTAAATGAAAGAAACTGTGACAGGCTACAAAGTGCCCAAAGATACAAGGTGTCTAGATAAAGGAGTTCCAACCACTCAACTTTCAGCACCACCAGTATACTGATCACCGCCTGATCATCTGGAATCATCTGCTCCTGTTTCTTCACTGGTTCAGGGCATAAGTTAGATGTACTTTGTTCTGCTTGAATGATTCATACACAGGTCACTGTGTGGCTTAACAAACATTCCTCCCGAAACTTGTCAGGTTCAGGGACTGGAGGGAAAATGAAAGTCCTTCAGGAATCCTAAAGAACTATTCCTCAAGACCACAGGGATGGAGGGATGGTTGTGGGGGTCTGGAACAGGGTGGAAGGGCTCAGATGTGGATAGACATCCACCCAGCTATAATGCGATGTGCTGGGAAGTAGGCAGGGCAGGGCAGGGTGAGGCAGGGCGGGACAAAAGACTGGAGTGACCTTATGGCTTACGGCTCAGAGCAGCGATGGTGCTTTACTGGAAGGGCGTTTTACTGCGGCCGTAAACCTCTGCACACGTGAGGCCGAGACAAACACTTCGGCAGTGTTGGTGGGTGGAGGAGGAGTGTGGAAAAGGAGGGCGTTATCAGGAACTCTGGAGGACTGATGACTGTTCTGCGGTCAGACTTTCCGGTGCTCACTCCATCGCACGAACAGAGTACCGAAGAGTCAACAATAAACTGTATAAACAACGGGCGGGAAACGTGCACCTCACATCTCACACACACATCAGTTACCATAGCCACAGTCAAATGACAACAAACGAATACAGTCCTGTTTACTATACTGACCACACTGCTGACCTTCCAGGATCTCACGCACCTCCACGTGATCCTGAGGCTCAGGTAGTTCAAAAGAAGTGAATGCTCTTTGGTGAAATGACCTGTTAGAAAACTTAGCTAGAATGGAGCTTACATTTACATTTACGGCATTTAGCAGACGCTCTTATTCAGAGTGACATGAATTAGTGCATCTGTTCTTCAGACCTGAAAAGCTATACTTAAATCAACATCCGCTATTCAACCAAGTTACTGCCAGCTAAGTTACACATCTTAACAAATCCTGTCAAAAGAAAAGTCAGAGGTTAAAGCATAAGTAAGGAAAACATGAAGTTAAGTAGGTAAGTGCTCAAAGGTGTTTTTTTAATATGGGGAAAAAGAAACAAAATGAGTAAACAGTAACATGAGGCTTAGTTATTCACCAAGGTTTTCCTTAGAAGATTAGAAGAGGGAGTTCATTCCACCACTGGGGGGCCAAGACTGAAAAGAGTCTTGACGCATGTCTTCCTCTTCTTTTGAACGGAGCTTAGGGTGAACCCAGAGTACCGAAACCAGAGTGCTGAATACAGATTACTGAACCCAGAGTGGTGAACTCAGAATGATGAACTCAGAGTACTGAACCCAGAATGATGAACCCAGAGTGCTGAAATCAGAGTGTTGAACCCAGAGGCGGAGAAAGTACCTAACTTCGTTACTTAAGTGAAAGTACAGATACCACTAGTCAAATGTTACTCCAATACAAGTGAAAGTCATACAGTCAAGTTTCACTTTCACTGCATTGTTGATTTATTGCCACCATACTTACAAAACGACGCTGAGTTTTTGTATGCTGTAATATAGTTCGTTTTAAGCAAACATGGCACACACTTAAAACGAAACAATTTTTAAATCTTTTCCGTAAACTTAAACATCGACTCTAAATATGGCCATGGATGCAGGCATGAAGGGTCGCCGTCTCTTTCTCCGTCCATTCTCGCCAGAGATGTTCACAAGTCATTTTTACCAAGTCCAAGTCAAGTCTCATTTCTTTGTGCTCGAGTCCAAGTCAAGTCTCAAGTCTTTGAGTGACAATGTGAAGTCAAGTCTCAAGTCTTTAGTCCCAAGTCCAAGTCTATGGGGTGCCGTTTGTAAAAACAGCTTAACAAATTTAGAGATGTCATTTTTTCATCATTTAGCGCAATTTTCACACAATTTTCACACAATTTTCACGTATTTAGAGCTAAATGTGTTTAAAAAAAAAACTAAATGTTGCACTCTGAAGTGGGGCTTCAAACGGAGGAGATTCAGTCACACTTGCACTTTCTTTCTTTCTCTCCCTCCGCGGAGGACAGTAGTACCCAGGGCTGGACTGGAACCAAAAATCGTATTTTGAGCCGTGGTCCGGGGGTGGGTGTGATGCGCAATCTGGCAAAATTGACATCGGCCCACCGGGCAAATGCCCGGTATACCAGACAGCCAGTCCAGCTCTGGTAGTACCCCCCGGACGGATCTCTCTGTCACCGTGTCCACCAGACCCCGCCTCATGTGCGGGCTGTGTTTGAACTAGAGAGACAAGACGTGTGGTTAGGCGTCAGAGATAAATTGCCAAGATCCGGCGCTCTATTTAAGCAACAGTTAGTAAAAACATAACATCCCGATTGTCCGAAATTAACTAAACGTCACCTCCCCTTGTTCACTAGTTAGCCTCCTAGATAGCAAACACTATGTAGTGAACGAGTGAACAAGTGCACATTTCGGACACACTCGTGTTTAAGAACGTGACGTAACAGTACTGGGGAATTCTGATAGGCTGTCATCTGCTAAAAAACCAATCACGTTTTAGAAAAGTGAAACAATAACACCCACTTTCAGAACTGAATGTAACGAGTAACGAGAACCTTGATAGAAATGTGGTGAAGTGAAAAGTACGTTTTTTTCTTTCAAATGTAGTGAAGTGAAAGTTACAAGTTTCCAAAAAAAAGACTATTCAAGTAAAGTACAGATACTCAAAAACTGTATGTAAGTACAGTACTCAAGTGAATGTACTTCGTTACTGTCCACATCTGGCTGAACCCGAAGTGATGAACCCGAGTGAAGAACTCAGAGTACAGAATCCAGGGTGATGAATCCAAAATGTTATAGGTTCAGTGTTAATCTTAGGGAATGGCTGCAGTACTAAACAGAGTGACGAACTCTGAGTGATTAACTAACTGTGCTGAAGCTTCATTTAACATATACCACTGAGTTAGTAGTAAATGGGCAATTCATCCTAAAGGTCTGTCATCCTGAAGTTCAGACCGATTGGGCAACAAAGGAGTGCAGCACTCGTTCGAGACCACAAAGTCAGTCTGGACTCATCACAAACAGTACAAACAGTATAAACTCAGCTTTAATGTGTTGCTAGAGACAGTAGGTTTGTGGAAGAAACAGACCTGCACAGCAAAGAGAGGGAGGAATATGATAAGGAGGAGTTTGAGCAGAGAGAGGAGCTTCATCTGTTGTCTGGAAGTGGATTGGAATTCAAAAGAATTGTATACTGTACAAACATTAGAGCTCTTTTTCATTGCTTGATGACCTAGATAGCTCACCAAAATGATCATCAGGGGCAGGAAGGTCCACCAGCAAAGTCTATGGAACACAGAAGGGTCAGAAACACCTCCAGACCTTGCTGGAGGAACAAAAACAAACAATGAATCCTAACAACCTCAAAACAGCTCAATTCTGCAGAACCTCCAACCTGATGAGCAGCTTCTCTTCAGTCCAGAAGGGGCTCCGCTCTCATGGCTCTGCCTTTACATCAGCATTTATCTACATCTTCAAGCTGGACTTTTGCCTTAAAACTGACTTTTAAGCTCTTTTAAAATATTTTTATACTTAATGTTCAGGTTTTGTGGACAATGTTCATGATTATCAGTCAGTTCTGTTTTGATATATTTGACATGTGCTGCAGGTGTTTGATGTGGTTATTTGGCGTAAAATAATATATTGTGTGTGTGTGTGTGTGTGTGTGTGTGTGTGTGTGTGTGTGTGTGTTGGAATGTAGACTATGAACTGACTGGCAGCTGGAAAATTCACCCAAAACCCCAAAAATCCCAGCGGCTGTTTTCATACAATAAACAGGTGCTGAAGGGAGGTGTCCTCCACACAACACACACCCACACACACACACACCCACACACACAGTTACCACAATTACCAAAATTAAAGGGAAATTGCCACAATTTTTAATTGTGTTTCCCCTATAATTACCTGGTTAAGATGTAAACAGAGTTGGTTCAAGGTGTTTTTGGTGTGAAACTTGGAGTGGAACCATGGTGGAAAATGGAACCAGACGTCTGCTTATAACGTCTCCATCCAATGGTTATACTTGCGCCACCTGAGACGTTGTTTTAGTCTGATAAGCTTTTGGTCCTAAAATTAAATCCATTCATGGTGAAGGAATACATGCAGGGTATTGTGAGGCTAAATAGTCCCCAAAGAAAAGTGATTTAATTCAGATTCATCAACATCCATATAAACACTCCTAGACACATGGCTGGATTTGTGTTGGAGACGTCTGATTCCATTCACCTCCACTGTAAAGAAATCAGAGTCAGGTGAGTTTCTCTGTAACAAACCACAAACACTGGAATATTTAAATGATTACTTCTCAAAAGCTAAGGAAGCGTCAGCTGATGCACTTTATAATGCTCATGTGATAATTTCAGCGTTTCATTTATGTTTTTGTTCGGTCCTTACATACACACACACACACACACACACACTCTCTCTCACGCACACATACACACACACACACACACACACACACACACACACACACAGACTTCACTACACTCTGTATAAACAGTAAACTCCAAACACACTGAGTGCGCTCAGATCACGAGTCACTATGCACATTAGAATCCTGTTTCTGACTCTTAATTCTAGTTGTCATTCTGATTAGAATTTTGATTCTGATTTTGATTAAATTTCTGATTCAGAATCAGATTTGTATTCAGATTCTAATTCTCATTCAGTTTTTGATTCACATTCTGCATCATCTAGCCCCAATTGCTTTTTTTCTGATTCTGATTCTAATGGTACTTCTGATTTAAGCCTGATTTGATTTTGATTTTAAAGTATGTTCAGAATCTAATTTTTATTCTGGATCTAATTCTTGATAAAAATTTTTAGTCTGATTCTGAATCTTTTTTTTTGTTGCTAATTGTGTGTGTTTTATGGCGGCTGCTGAGTTTATTTGGTGCTTTTGGTGCAGACCAGTTCTCCACTGTTGATTTGACACTGCAGGATATCAGCCAATATCACTCACAGTCCAGAAACAAAACTCACAGACCTGAACGGGGCAACCATTTCCTTCTGAATATTCGTGCAGTGAGGTTTTCCTGCATCCTATTGGCTGTAAGCCAGCAGCCCAAACCCACATTAGCTTCCAGGTTCGTTTCCAGACTTTCACTCAGTACCTCCAGCCATTGCTTGAATCTGTGAAATTCCATCATATGAATGTAAAAAAACACTTGCTGCTCCTCTTAACAGTTTTTAAATATGGTTTTCGTAGGTCTTTAAGACTTTTGCACAGTACTGTGCATATACATGTATATTTGTAATAATAATATGCTCCATATGTAGTCTTGAGCCTCTCCCCATTTCTTTATATTTTGCTTTGAATCATCTTGTTGGTGCAAAAATACTATTTTATGCCTCTCACTGTGTTATCTTTGGTATTTTGGCGCACTGCTGGCTGTTGTCCAGCCCGCATGCAGCTCAGACCCACATGATCTTCTTCTCCTGTTTACTGCTCTTCACCTGAACTATGAACTCAGTTTTTTTTTTCTTGGCGACACTCGTCATGGGACCGCACTCCTGGACGAGCAGCTTCAGGTCATGGCCTGTAGAACATGTTCTGATCTGCTCCTTTAACTTTAGCACTAGGACTAACAATTAGCATGGTGCTAACAGCACACCTGGATCTTGACACAGTCGCCTCAGACATGGCCTCCTGTTTTCTGGCTTCTTAAAATTTCATCCTAAAATTTTTCATTTAAAGTGGAACAGAAATACAAAAATACAGTGTGCCAGGCTGGTGATTCTTCTCTTTCTGGTCTTTCTGGGTCCATTTAAGCAGTTCAGAGAGAAATTATTCAACTTAATTACTCAACTTGTGCAAAAGTCTTGACCCCCCATTTCTTTATATTTTGATTTGAATCTCCCTGTTGGTGTAAAAATAATATTTTTGTCGGTCAAACTGTCTTATCTTCAGCATACTGAGTAGATTCAATGAAAGAAATGGGAGCAAATGTTTCACTGCGATTGGCTGCAAAGTGTTTAAAGATACAAGGAGCCTAGATAAAGGAGTTCTAACCACTCAGCATTCAGCACCACCAGTATACTGATCACCGCCTGATGATCTGGAATTATCTGCATCTGTTTCTTCATTGGTTCAAGTCTTAAGTTAGATGTGCTTTTTCTGCTTGAATGATTCATACATAGGTCACTGTGTGGCTTAACAAAAAACATTCCTCAGAAACTGGTCAGGTTCAGAGACTGGACTGAAAATGAGAGTCTCTGAAAGTCCTTCAGGAGGCCTGGAGAACTGTTCCTCAAGACCACACTAAAAATACAAGAAAAGCTGGATCTTTGGAAGCAGAATATGAAGAAATTAGGGTGGATCAAGACTTTTGTACAGTACTGTATAAGCATGGGAATGTTGTGAGACTTTATTCTGCACCTGCCACTATTGTGTGTGTGTGTGTGTGTGTGTGTGTGTGTGTGAAGGCATTAGTGTGGGCGAACGAGAGAGCGAGAAAGTGAAAGTGACCTGGTTAAAGCTCCACTGTCTTGTGACGGAACCGCAACAGCAAATAGGGCTGATATCATTCTCCACCAATCAGGAGGCTCGGCTGCATCGCCAGGCAGTTTTACTGGCACTGCTAACAGTGTTTCCAGTAAGCTACGTGCCCAGAGAGCCCTGGCTGCGTGCCAAACACACCTGTTCGACAGGTACGTCTCTCTCGATGCAGGTGTAAATAGCCTTTGTGCCCTTTGTTCACCGTTGGTGTCGGGTGTCTACGCGGTTGGGTATCTTTGTGTGAGAGTGTGTATAAGTGTGTGTGTGTGCATGTGTGTATATTACAGATAAATAGTCATAAAACACACAAAAATATCTGAATGAAATGACTGTCACTCACCTTTTCCTCACTGAACCGGCTTCTTTTACACTGATGACACTGTTCCTGTTCCTGTGGAAACAATCCTCAATTATCTTTTTTTTTTAATGCTTGGAAAATTATACCTTTTCAAGCCCAGATCGACCAGTCCATCTTCTAAAAGCATCATGAACCCAAACACACGCCTCGTTCCTTTCAGCATCTGCTTCCACACACTGGAAACACCTTCTTGTGTTTCCACTCAGTGGACACTTTATTGGAAACACCTTGTGCTTCCACTCACTGGCCACTTTCAGAGTTGGACAATTCAGATCTAGAGGGTAAATATCCTCCCCAGGATTTTGTTCTAACTGCCTGGCTTCTCCATTCTCCTCAAACCAGCAGCAGTGGGATAAATGTGGTTGGAACAAAATCCTTGTGAGGATTTTTACAGGTGTGCAGGTACAGGTGTGCAGGTACAGACTGAAGCCCACCTGACCTCCTTGACCCTGTTCAATTAGTCTTGTTCATGGTCTTCAACTGAAGATGGCCTGTTAAAATGGTAACATCTCAGTAACCTCTCATTGCCACACTGGGGTGATGCAAACTGAAGTTCAGACACTACATTCACATGCAGCAGGGTAAACGACAGTTTACACAACACTTCTATTGTGTGTGTGTGTGTCAGGTTTAGTGTCAACCACAACACACTGTGAGGAACAGGGCAGACATCTGACTGATTTTGGTGGGTTTCAAGTGCCAACTTGGAACTGAACACCACTATGGTCTGGGGTCAAAGGTCAACACCCCTTACATGTGAATCGCTGAGTCCCACACACACGCATACACACACACACACACACAGAGTACTGTGTAAAGCTGATGTTTGTCTGGTCAGTGAGTGTGATTTTACCAGTAAAAATACAGATAGACACAAAACAGTAGAACATGATGTATTTTAATCAATGCTTATTCAAATTCTGTAACTGCAGGCAGGCCAACAGCATATTTGCTTGCGGGTGAAAATTGTCCCGGCGGAGTAAAGAGGGGAAACATCCGCGTGTTTCTCTGCAATCTGGATTCTATCTGATGGAAGGAATGCACTTCAGCAGCTGCCAACTCAAGAGAAAAACGCCACAGGCCACTGGTCGCTTTTCAGAAACACCTACCGGCTTCCACTAATTTCAAACCTGTTCAGGTTCTACACGCACTTCAGTTCAGAAGTAATTCCTATAAATCGACAGCCCTCCTGTCGCACTATGAATTAACTCTAACAGGGCAAACAAGTTAACAATCAAGCACAGCAACCCAACTCACAGAACCGGACAGTGATGATCACAGAGTGTTGGTGTTTGTTGGAGAGTGTTGGTTTAGTGTATTCTGGAGAGTCCAGTCCCTGAACCTGAGCAGTGTCGAAGAATATTTTTTTGTTGGTGAAGACACACAGTGACCTATGTATGAATCATTCAAGCAGAACAAAGCTCATCTTAGTGAAGGCCTGAACCAGTGAAGAAACAGGTGCAGATGATTCCAGATGATCAGGTGCTTAAAGATACAGGTATACTGGTAGTACTGGTAGAACATTCCAGCTGGTAGTGATTAGTATAGTGATTAATATACTGGTATAGTACACTATTATCTCGGCAACTTGTATCTTTAGGCACTTTGTCTGTCTCATTAAAACATTTGTTCCCATTTCTTTCATTTAATCTACTCAATATGCCAAAGATAAGACAGTTTGACAAGGCAGAAAATAGTACTTTTGCATCAACGAGGTGACTCAAAGCAAAATAGAAAGAAATAAAGGGGCTCAAGACTATCATAGTACTATATATTTTACATACATATGTGTACATGTACGTAATAGTTATATATAGATATATAGCTGACACAGTATGGAATAGCGATAGTGTCTGGAACTGGGCTCCCAATATATTTATAGGTCTGTAGGTGCCCTGCGGGTTAGAACCGGTCCTGACCCTGCTAATCCTGGGATGAATGCTGTAGTACCAGTAACCAGACTGGGGGGTGAGGGGCTGGGTGGTGGACGCAGTTGGTACTCAGGGTGATTACGGTCCTGCATGATGGAGGTGGCCTTTCTCCAACTCCTGGTCTGAGAGATCTTCTCAACAAATAGTGGTGCACACCTCATGAGGTTCTCCACCATCCTCACAACCCTCCGGACAGCCTTCCTGAAGCTGGAATGTTCTGTGTGGTGGCTCCGTAAAAGTTCTCAAACTATCCTGAGCTTACATCACATTTTCTAAAGGGATAGAAGTCTTGGTACACCTGCTTGAAACTTATTGGTTTCATCAGATACGGACCAGAAATGGTAGTGGTATTCCGCCAGATGTTTATATAGTCATGTTTGTCATTTATTATATTCCAATGTGACTCAGACTTTAGAATGTTTTCAGCATTTCGTCCAATGTTTTGGTTAGCTGAATCAGGATGATGGTAGCAGATTTGGAATCCCTCCAACCTTTTATGGAGAGCAGGCCTGAGGCCATAACCAGCCAACACTAGAAGACCAGGTCAGGAGGTCACTGTATAGCCAATTCTGAGCTTGGAGTGGCAAAGTGTGGGAAAAGGAGAGGATCCAGTAAACTGGACACCAAAAATCAATAACTACCATGAACTTAAAAACACCAAAGCATTCTGGAGGAGATTTATGAGGAATTACGTGGCTGCCATTTCATACTGAGGCGAGACAAGGCACCAGATAGGATATATAAACTTTATTTTAGAAAACATTCAATAAAAAAACACACACAATATGTTTTACATAGTAGTAAATGTTGTCTCTCGAGTGATCTGAGAAGAAATTCTCATACAGAATTTGTGATAAAATCACAGTCCAACTGAATAGGATAGTAATCACCACACACACACACACACACACACACACACACACACTCACTCACACACACACACACACACACACACACACACACACACACACAGATTTTCAACTGATTTGACACCAAGGTGGAGCAGTGAATATACAGAAGAAAGTCTTAAACATCTTGTCTCGTATTGTAGAAAATGATTAAACTTCATAGACAGCAATGTGGTCGACTTCGTATCTTCATCATAACCCAGCAGAGCCTCATCCACATCTCAGCAAAACAAACCAAAACACAACAAGAACATGTTACAGGCGAATGTCCAGCAGTCCGGAGTGGGAGTGGAGACCACAGTGTTTCAGAAACGCTCTTACTTTTAGTAAACAGGCATTGCCCTCCGGACCGGAACCACTGATCTGTTGGCCACGCCAGCGTGCCCACCAGATCCGCAGAGTGTCAATCAGAACACGAATGAGAATCACACTGCATTTATTTTTATAATTATTATTGGTTCATAAAACCTACATTAGCCAAAGTGGCTTACAGTTTGTCTGTACATCTCTTTCCCGCCTTCAGGAAGTTTCTGTCTCTATACAAAAGGGCCTTCAGACTGGAACGTCTCAGCGTTTGTGTCCTTCATGATGTGAGTCCATCCCAACTGAGTGTGAGGAGAGTGCTTCCAAACCTCCGACAGTCCCATCCTGTCCACTTCACATCCCCACTTCCTCCAGCTTCCAGCCACTTGAGTTCTTTCCGAACTTGTAGACGAGTCTCCGGCCATCCACCCGTTCCAGGATCTCCCGCTTGTAGTAGTATCTGAAGGAAGGAGAGCAACTTTTAAGATGGTTTACACCACTGAACTCATAGTGGATAGTGTAGTGGATAACATCGCTGCCTTCCAAGAAGACGAGTGACACACCTCACTATACTAATGAAAGTTCTTAGGCAAGACTCCAAACAGTACATTTGGCTACATCTGTGATACATAAAAATTATAAGTTGCTTTGGATAAAAGCATATACCAAATGATGTAAATATGATTAATTTGCTTTCAGTTCAAGTCAGTGTAAACACATTGATCTGAACCAGCTTTAGGATTGGATAAGTAGGCACTCGTTTTTTGGAAGAAACCTCAACTTCTTCCAAAAATAATCCCAAAAAACTAAATCTGAACAGTATCAAAATAACCAACTTAACTATGGCTTTTCCACTGGACTTGCTGAAGAATGCTCACCTCATGGCTCTGCTAAGCTTCTCGTATGTCATGCTGCTGTTCTTCTTCTTCTGGCCCCAGAGTTGAGCCACAGCCTCGGACTTTAGGAACTTGAACACACCATCCCTGCGGTCTTCCCACTTCATCAGGCCCTGGTTCTTCTCCGGGTGGATCAGGATGTCCCGGATGAACTCCCACAGGTGTGATCCACGGGGAGCTGGAAATCAACATTGAGTTAATACCAAAGCCTATCGATTGACGACTGAAGATTAACAGTCATTGATTTTGACTCACCATGTTTGTTCTTTTTGGTCTCTGCAAAGTGATCGGACCCTCGGCTGAGCTTGGGGGGTCTTCCTCTCTTTTTCTTCTCCATGGGCTCCTGCTTCACAAAGCTCTCTGGGGCACAGAAAAACAAACATTAACTGATGAACATCTCACTTTTCCTGCATATGGAGAACGAAGTAGGTCTACAGCAGGAGCTTCTTTAGATCTGCACTCACTTGTTGAGATGGGGTAGTACTCCGGGTCCGAGTCGCTCAGTGTGGATTCTGGAGAGCTCGGGTTCAGAAAACTGCCTGTAAAGAGAGAGAGATGTTTAGACCCCAAAGAACCATGATGAACATTTTAAGCAAATAAATCCTTAGCTAGCAAGCCCAGATGAGAGGTTTCTGACCTGCTGTTGAGCTCTGAAGGCTCTCGGAATAAGAGTCATAGCCGTTGTCACTGCCGGGTGTCAGCTGGGTCTTGTACTCACTGTAGTAGCCAAAGTCAGCCTCCTTTTTATCTACAAAAGGCCAAGAGAGTTAGCAATTTTTATTAGCATTGGCTAGCATTGGTGGGTAATACTGGATTTTCAGCGCCAGCAATGCTGCGAAGTTGGATGGATGGCTCACCTGTGGGTCCGTTCTGAACGACCACAGTCTCCAGGAGACCAAGTCCATGAGGATAGTCCAGAAGGAAGTGGTCCAGAAGCTCGTATGTTTCATTCAGAGCACAGTTCTGTGTGAGGTCATCAGCTGTGAAGAGGAAAAATATGGTCACCCACTGGATTAAAATGACCAGCTGGGTCACTATCTATCAAGGCTTCAGATGTAAGAGGTTCTCAACCCTGGTCCTAGAGTTACATTCTTACCGTGTTTGGCCTTGAGGACCTCCAGACTCTGGTACAGACGTTCTCCAAACAGCGGCCCAAACATGCCAGTCATGGTGTCTTTGCTGAGCTGGCACAGCACGGTGCCATCCATGTTGCAGTACTCCAGGCTCAGCAAGCTGGCGTCAAATTTGCTCTCCTCCACATGGAACTCGATCCACTCCAGAACGTTCCTCTTGGTCCAGTGCTGTGGGTTCACCTGGTGCCAAGGGCCTGTGGGAGAAGAGGAGAATGTTCATGTTTAGGTTCATCTCACGTGAGTCTACCAAAGGTTTTAACCATTTTCTGGGATGAGTTCATGGGTCAAGCTCAGCTTTTCTAAACTCGTTTGACCAGAGGTTAAGTGGAGGACCAGGAGGCTTGGTAAATGACTGTCAGTTTTCTTGAACAGTGCTTGTAAAACCACCCACATGCTTTTAGGCTTTAGAACTTGCCCCAAGCTCCATAAAAAAACAAACAGCGAGAGATGAAAAGAGAACATTCCTGCAAGGGACGTTAAACATTCCCTGGGTTAATGATTTTTCGACTGGCAGGTGAGGTTGTAAAGCCCAACCCTGTCTCGCTGGCTGTGTGCTTTCCCGCTAAGATAAGACGTTGGCTAACAGGAGGTTCGGATCGTTGGCTCCCCTGCATAGAGGTCAATTGCCAAACACTCTACACATCCCTATGTCCTCAAAGGAGACAACCCTCCAGGTCCTAAAGCATTTCAGCCCATGCTAAACTCACCTAGCACATATTTAGGGTAAAGTACATTTTCTTGAGCTTTCTGGTCTAAGACAAGAAGGTTTGTGGAGGTTGGCCAAGGTGCTGTTTGGGGAATGTGAGGAACTGACCAACATGCAGGAGAGCTTACAAATCAAACCTCCACAGCTTGCTGTCCTAGACCAGTTTCTAAAGCATTTCTGCCCAAGCTTAGCTTTAGGACTTGATCTAGCTGTGTATATTTGACCAGACTTCACCTAACACACATTTGATCACATTTTCAGGAGGTCTACCTCACATGACAGTCATCTAGTCTAGCCTGGAGATGAAAGCAGGTCCCTTACCCAGTGTGGTGATGCCTCCGGAGAAGGACATGTCAGGGACATGGGGGCTGCGGAGGATGCTGGGGACTGTCATGGTGGTCAGGGTAGGCTGAGGTTCACATGGGTACAGGTTGGCGTTAGCGTTGTTGAGAATTAGGCTTAGCTCACTTGATGCCATTTCAGCGGTCCTGGGGACAGGAATGAAGAGGGTGTGATTATTTACAGTAAATCACTATTCAATACAATACAAATAGTTAATATATATAATATATTTATATATATAAACAAGTATATACCACAATATATATTTTATAGCAGTTACACAC
>JBBIGA010015352.1:0-14883 GCA_037576975.1 Alestes dentex | reverse complement strand
TTTGTACAACCCCCCCACCACACACACACACACACACACACACACACACACACACAAACACATGCACACGCACACGCACACGCACACGCACACACACACGCACACACACACACACACACACACACACACACACTAATAAGATATCCTAGCAAGTTACAAAGGTCGGCTAAGGGAGAATACAGAAAACCTAAAAAAAAACAACAACTCATTCTCATTCTCACTCTCCTCTAATTACTGAATCCAAGCCTGCCCTCATTCGTATAAAAGGCTTAAAACACCAATGTTCTGAGCCCTTTGTGTCAGTTTCTGGCACAAATTGGACACATTCTGTCTTTGTGTTATGTATGAAACATGAGTCTAAATGCATAGTGAATGGGCCATGGAAATACATGGAAAATTCCTCATACATACGAAGGAAGGACTGCACAAAAAATCGGAAGGTTGCACAGAAAAAGGTGAAGCTGAGGCTGATTACATCCTCATACTACAAATTATCAAAGGTCGAGCAACTAGCCATAGCCATAGTGGTTTTCTTTAAAACCCAGTCTAAATGAGCAAAGATGTCTTAAAGAAGTATCGTTTTGAGACTTCCTTTATCAATAGTTACATTTCCACCCAAATCCTTTTTCAACGAAAAAACATTTTAACGTTACAGTATTCAGTGTGTTGGAAACAGAAATTTTCTGTAATATTTTACGAACGTTGACAAAGTTTTACCATTTGTTGATGCCATTCTCTCATTGCTATCTTTGCGGTTAACTGTGAAAACGAAAGTATAAGCATACAGCAAAACACCCAACAAAGGACTGACTTCTGAGGAGCTAAATGCTGCTTACATTGTCATAGATCATGTGAAAACAATCATTTCATTATTTAAAACTGCACAAATATTTACACCAGGTTAGCTATGACATATTCACAATGACATGACCTTTACACCTACACAGATGACCTGTAGAGCATGCCCCTGTTGGACCCCTGAGTGACCTCACTAATGGGTTTCTCAGATGGGACCTTCTACTCCAGCCCATACTAGTGCACAGATTGCAAACATTTGGTTGAGACACTGCTGAAGGCATATTGCGGCACACGTGCTACACTCCTACACTCCATCAGTGTAGAACAGGTGGGTGGGTGACTTTCCATAAATCATCCCTTGAGTATTTGGCTACATTTCCTATAACTGTGGCAGGCTCTTTGTTTTGTTGGCTTAAAGGACTTTGTCTACGAGGCTCAAGTTCCTTTACTTCCACAACCATCCTGAGATGTCCACACATCACACCAGGGCAGCCATTTGACACAATGGCTAAGGAAGAAATGAGACCTCCTGCCATGTCATTTGTGATGTGAATTTGTCTTTACTTAACCACCATACAGTAGGTGAGGAAACCTGCATCATTGTCCCACCACTGGGACTTCATATGATCTTGGTCATGACACTGCCTTGACCTGAAACTGGTTACTCCTCCTGCTGTGTGGCTGCTCCCTCAGTGCCCTCATCACGAATTAAACCAGGATGATAGACTGTGGTTAGAGGCAACACATTTTTCAGAACAGCAAACTGATGTCAAACCTATGGGTCCTGGCAGCGACATACTGAGATTGCAGTTTCACTGCTGGTCCCATACTGGAACACTGTAGGTTCAGCTTCTTCCAAAAATTACCAATTGACTCACAGATATATAAGACACTTATTCTCATGTGCAGATTGCCCCATGACAGGCGGTTCCTTTGGGGCAGCATCAAAAAGCTACTTTTTGACCTGTTGCTAGAACCAAGGCCATTCAGCAGATGAGCAGAGCAAAAAGCATGAATATTTTTTTGTATGATATACACCTCTATAGCATATTTAAGGCTGCTGGGAAATCATCTCCTCGTGATGGCTCAGTATGTTTGATTCCCAGGGATACCTCATGTCTTAAGATGGTCACATTGACCCCCACATGTGGTTGAAGAATTTTAGACATCTTTTCTAATGACAGAGATTACACTCTTTACTTTCCTGTGTTAACAGGCTATGGTAACTGCAACCTCAGTAGTCAGTCTATGGTTAACACTTTTGATTCCAGAATCTGTATCTTGGATAGCACAAATGCGCTAGGCTATAGTAAATTCCTGGGATGACCCTGGAATCAGTTCCCTTGCTACAAGAAAGTGGTCACAAGTTGTTGCAGTCTTTCATAAAATGCCTGTTATGGCTGTTGACATAAGTGTTCCCTCACTTTGCAAGCCATTCATCTACTTGTCCCATTCATTTACTTGTGATTTGGTCAAGCCAAGAAATCTACCTTGGTAGGTTTCTTGTCAGCCCAAAATATGCTTTCTACTGGTGATTACCTCACTTAAATGTGTGTGTACCATCTAAGTCAGTTATCTGTTCCTTCAACATTGTGAGCTCAGTGCTACCTCAGTTTCATACTAAGTAAGTCTCTTCCCTATGACCTTGCTGATATGCATCATCTTTGCGACTTGATTGGTATTAATTTTCTTCATCTCTCGTCAGGTGAAACAAGACAGGACACACACACACACACAAATCCATTTTATATCATATATGCATTATCCTGCTGAAAGAGGCTACTGCTATTAAAGGATACTGTTTCCAAGAAGGGGTGTACTTTGTCTGCAATGTTTAGGCTGGTGTTGCATGACAAGGTAACATCAACGTGACTGCCATAACCCAAGCTTTCCAGCAGAACATTACCCAGAGCATCACACTGCCTCCACCAGCTTTCCTTCTTCCCTCGTACAATCTCTTCTCCTCACCCACACACAGCCATCCACATTATGTAAGAAAGCAAGAATCATTAGACCACACCACCTTCTTCCATTGCTCCATGGCCCAGTTTTGATGCCCACTATAGGTGATTTCAACATCTTCAGCAATTTGTGCTACAGTAGCTGTTCTGTGGGTTCAAACCAGACAGACTAGCCTTGGCTTCAGTGAGCACTGGGTGACCATGGTCCTGTGGCTACTTCACCAGTTGTCCTTCCTTGAACCACTTTTGGTAGGTGGGCAAAACCTACAAAACCTACCGTTTGGGAGATATATGACATATGTATGTACATACATGATATCTTGTAAGCTGGTAAGAACAACACAGGTTTGGTTTTTTGGTTCTTCCAGGTACTAGAAGAAAACTACAAGTAATAAAGCTGCCATGAGGAAAGCTTTTTGTACACTTAAATGTTAACACTGCCATGCATAAATTTGCTCCTTACTGTATTACTGTTATTTGCATTTATTCTAAAGTGGCAATTTTTCTGAACCAAATGAAATGCTTATTGATTAGATAAGTTCCCTATTTAAATATAATGTTGGCTACATTTTTTAGGACAGTACCAGGTAATTTAAGGATGACCAGAATTGTTTTGCTTCCAGAGTCTGTTGTTGTGTCTGATGCAACTGTTCTTGTGAGCAAGCATGGAACTGTGACAAAGTATGCTGTAATTGCCTGTGTATTTTGACAAAATGAGCATGCAAGCTGGGCCACTGGGATGGCTAAAAAGCCTATTTATAAACAACTGCATGGGCTGCAGTGACTCAAGTCAGGTAATGCTTGCAAATGACTTATGAAAGCCTTTTTAAGAAACACTTATAAATTTTGGATGTAGCTTCAAGCTGCCAGGGTTTATTATTTTTCTTCTTGTTTCTTCTGTGTCAGAAACTGATAAATGTAGGATAAATGTGTAAATTAAGACATAAGGGGTTATTAGGTTATCTGTTGACAGGGAGTAGTGTCATTAGGAACAAAATAAATGCAAGGCAAGCGACAGCAGGTATGAAAGATGTGCCACACAACTGTACATAAATCTGTTCTCGGAAACAGAATTGTGCGCATGTGTGTGTAATGGATGTGTGATTCTGGCCACATTAGGACATGGAGATAAATGGCTTACAGAGACGTAACTGAATAGCTGGAAAAAGATGCAGTGTTGGGGCGTCTGAGCCTTTGTTAGCTGATTTTCACTGTTCACAATTTCCAGCCTGTCTTCATCCATCAGATCTAAACAGGCTGTTTTCTCAAATGTGCCTTTGATGAAATAGTTCAAAGAAAAATCTTTTACATATTTAGCACAGATGTGATCAAGCCATTTAGAATTTGCTTCATTTTAAAACAAATTGCTAACATTGCTAACGTACACTGGAACTCAGAACTCACACATAAAGGGGACAGTGTTTGGTAACTTTAACAATGTTTCGAGATCCCATCAAGCTTTTTTATTTAAAACACTGAGGAAAATGTCAATGTCAGTTTCCAAAAGGGTCCATTATATGTAAAACAGAGTATATACTTTTACTTATCCATTCTTAGTCAATGTTTTTGATGATTTCAACCTTGTTGAGTAAACCACACATCTTTCCCATTCTCTCTTGGCTCTATCTATTTGCCTGCCTTTCCCCGGCTCTCTGTGTTGCTTTTCCACCTAGGCTACCATTCCTTGGATGGGATTTAAGATATATTGTATAACTGGTTATTTGCCTAGTCATTTACATCTACATTTACGACAGCAGACGCTTTTATCCAAAGCGAGTTCTATTTCTTAACTACAGGGGACAGTCTCCCTGGAGCAAAGTGGGGTTAAGGGTCTTGCTCAGGAACCCAGTGGTGGTAAGAAGGTAGGATTCAAACCCATAACCTACCATCTTGTCATTTGCAATTAAAGCAGATTTCCCAACTTCTCTACTGAATGTAGTTCTAAACTGACCACTTCCAAACCAACTCTAAGAAGATCAGTTGCACCGACAGAAATCAAATAAATTAAGCCAATACCAGTAAATCAACTTCAGTGGACTCTCCTGTGTTTGAAATCATAACAGGTTAACAAAACTGACAGGAAGGGATATAATACTTTGTATAAATCATTCAGAATTCAGGTAAAGAATGATTTTTGGAGTGTGTTATGATTTTCTTTCCACAAATCAAGACTGTTCCCAACTCCTCTTTTACAAGTGAGGTATCAACTGAAAGCTCAGAATTTCTCTGCTTGTTGCAATGAGCGACAATTGAGAAACTGGAAACACTGAATTACGCCATGCATCATCCTCAACCAGCGCTACCTGCAGCTCTTAAGGGTTAAAGTTTAATGTTACTTATCTCTCTCTCTCTCTCTCTCTCTCTCTCTCTCTCTCTTTCTCAGGCTGTGGAGACCAACCTAGCATCCAAAGACAGTCACTGGGTGTATGCGAATGAGGTAGGCACACACCCCACCTCTTTATCTCTTAATAGAACTGCTCAAGCAAAACACTCATTTACATGATTTCCCATGTAGCCAAAGTGAGAGCGATAAACCAAAAAGGCTTCAGCTTATTGGCAGAAGCTCTCTAGAAAAACCTTTAATAATGTGTAGTAAACAAAACAAAGGTAATTTTCTGTTCTTTGTTAAGCAGTCCTAATTCGATAAACTAAGCCTGATTTGAAACACATTCAATAAAAAGTACATATTTTGTTTACAATTTAAATGTACTTGTTTACATACTAAATGTATTATTCCTGGGACAACTTATGACAGCTTGAGTGTATTTAAATGAGAATGAAGTGCCCTGTCATTGGGATTTTGCATGTTCAGTCCAAGAGAGAACACTTGGCTTTATGTAACTTGGAGGAAGCATGCTAGTCTTCACCCTCCCAGCCTCGAAGTCCCAAATCCAAAAATTATGTAATTACGCTATGATTTAAAACACCTTAAATGCATTTAGTCATGCTTTGCTGCAAACATCTTAAGCAAAGTAGCTTAACTATAGCACTTAATTTGCAGCGCGTCATTTTTACACTGCTGTCATCCTTGGAATGAAGCCACCTCTCATTTCTTCATAGTTTGTTTTTTGGGGTTTTTTTTGCAAAAATACTATTTTATGTCTGTCAAACTCTCTTATCTTTGGTATACCGAGTAGACTAAAAAATGGGAAAATTTGATTTATTGCAACAGGCTGCAAAGTGCCTAAAGATACAAGGAGCCTAGATAAAGGATTTCCAACCACTCAGCATTCAGCACCACCAGTATACTGATCACCGCCTGATCATCTGGAAACATCTACACCTGTTTCTTCACGGGTTCAGGCCTGAAGTTAGATGTGCTTTGTTTTGCTTGAATGATTCATGCATAGGTCACTTGTGGCTTAACAAAAAAAAAAAAAAACTAGTCAGGTTCAGTGACTGGACTGAAAATCAGAGCCTGGATAACTATTACTCAAGAGTAAAATATACTTGAAAATATACTTTAGTGTAACTTCAGTTATACTCCAAGTATAATAAAATCATTTAAAATCTTAAACCTCTACCATTTTTGATTCATTTGCTGGTTCTCCCCATATCACATAATGATGAAGCTGGGATGGTTAAGGCTAGTACATTCTCACAATCTTCTTTAGATAGCACCCATGCTCTGCCTCTGCTGGTCTAAACCGGAACCGTCTGTGTTAAACTAGTTTTATTTACATTTACAATAAAATGCTTTTTTTTTTTTTTTTTAAATCATGTTTTAAATGACGCTAAAATATAATTTGACATATATTATTTGAAATGAACAAAATAGATTTGAATAAAATGGATTAAATAAAAGTGCACTTTAATATATTTCACACAATATTTATGTCCTTTTCACAAGGGTATTGTTTTATTTTTATTTTTTATTTGCTTATTTTCACCTTTTGGAAATTCTCCCACTTTCTTTCTCTTTCTCTCTCTCCTTCTCTCTTTCTCTCTCACTCTCTATCTTTCCTCCTCTCTCTCTTTCTCTCTCTCCTTCTCCCTTCTGCCCTCCCTCCCTCTCTCTCTTCCTCCCTTTCTCTTTTTCTTTCTGACTCTCCCTCTCTCTCTCTCTCTCTCTCTCTCTCTCTCTTTTCCCCCACGACAGTTCCTCCTCCCTCCTCGGCTTCTTTCTCCTCCCCTCCCTTTTCTACATTTTCTACTGGCTTTAGAGGTGTAGTTAACTTGAAGCTGCTGTAAATGCCAAGCGCTTATTGAATAGCAATGTTCGTGCTTTGAATACCAAGGCATCATTTTTTTCAAGCGTGCAGGAGAGCGCCAACTCATAGGCTCAGTCAGAGGCTGATATATTGTATGAAGTAAGGGAAGTGTTCAAAGTCAGCATGAGACACTGCAGGAGATCCCTGCATTTAGTTTGCTGAGGCAAAATATCTCACCACAGACACACCTACATTCACAAGAGTAAAATCAGTGTATGCAGATTTCAAAGACAGTTTCATCATCTGTTGACCTGTGCGATCAAACTCACACATCTTTTGAGTGTGTGGAATTTGGAGCATTGTAAATTTAGCCTGAACAAGGTTATAAAATGCAATGATTATTAATTGCCTAACTGACGTTAGTCATAATACTAAAGCATATTAGTGATAATTAGAATAGTAATCATACCGGAATCCTTGCAATAAAATAGGTAACTCCATCAACATGTAATTAGTAAACATGAACAACAGTTTGAGCTAATTAGTCCTTCAGCTGAGGAGTAAGTGTAAGCAGACACATTCTAAAAGACTTTGTAAGAGAATAAATGCCCACATGGACGTATTCATTCATAAGTATTTATTTTACTAATTGATTAATCCCTCAAAAAAATTACTCTTACTGATATATAAATCAATCCATTCTAATCAGGGAAAAACCTGAATAGGAGAAAATTTTTGGATATGAGCCCTTTCAAGTAAATCACCCTCGAGTGAAAAAATTAAATACGAAGAAAATGGGCCCTCTGATATAAATGATCAGCTAAGGAAAAAATTAAATACAAAAAATGTTAGGTATGAGCTTTTTAAAATTAATGATCCTCAGCTGATAAACAAGAAAAGCGTCCATTAAAATAAATCATTCTCAGGGGAAAAACAAAACACAAGAATAATGTTGGATATAGTCTCTTAAAATGAATCACTCCTCTGAATTACTGACACTAAAAGAATGACATACTGGAAATACAGTCCAGACATCTGATATTATCTGCTTAAAAATTTATTATTTTTATAATATAAATCCACTTCTTACAACAGGGGCACACAGGGCTGTTTTAGACTCACCCCACACATATTACTTATTTCATTCATTTAAAATAAATCATATAAAACATATTTGATGAACATATTGAGATCGTTTAGACATCTGTATGAAAAATATGCTTAATTTGTCCCTACATAAAGGAGTAGTAAACAGAAAACTGGGAATAGTGAATAGTGAACAGGGTGTAGTGAATAGTGAGCATGGAATAGTGAATAGTAAGTAGAGCGTAGTGAATAGTGAGCAGGGAATAGTGAACAGTGAGCAGGGAATATTGAGCAAAGTGTAGTAAATAGTGAGGAGAGTGTAGTAAATAGTGAGTAGGGAATAGCGAATATTGAGAAAGGAGTAGTGAACAGTGAACAAGGAGTTGTTAATAGTGAACATGGAGTAGTGAATAGAGGGCAGAGAGTCGTGAAAAGTGAGCAGAGAGCAGTGAATAGTGAGCAGGGAGTAGTGAAGAGTGATCATGGCATAGGGAACAGTGGGCAGGGAATAATGAATATTGAGTACAGTGTAGTAAATAGTAAATAGGGAGCAGTGAAAAGTGAGCAGGGAGTAGTGAATAGTGGACAGGGAGTAGTGAAGGGTGAGTATGGAGTAGTGCAAAGTGAGTAGGGAGTAGTGAATAGTGAGTAAGGAGTACTGAATAGTGGACAAGGAGAAGTGAAGAGTGAACAGGCAGTAGTGAAAGTGAGCAGGTAATAGCAAATATTGAGAAGGGGGTAGTGAATACTGAGCAAGGAGTCGTTAATAGTGAACAGGGAGTAGTGAATATTGAGAAGAGAGTAGTGGATAGAGAGCAGGGAGTAGTGAATAGTGAGCAAGGAGTAGTGAACAGTGAGCAGGGAATAGTGACCAGTGAGCAGAATATTGAGCAGAGCGTAGTAAATAGTCAGTAGGGAGTCATTAGAGGAACAGGGAGCAGTGAATAATGGGTGAGGAGTAGTGAATAGTGAGCAGGGGGTCATTAGAGGAACAGGGAGCAGTGAATAATGGGTGAGGAGTAGTGAATAGTGAGCAGGGAGTCATTAGAGGAACAGGGAGCAGTGAATAATGGGTGAGGAGTAGTGAATAGTGAGCAGGGAGTCATTAGAGGAACAGGGAGCAGTGAATAATGGGTGAGGAGTAGTGAATAGTGAGCAGGGAGTCGTTAGAGGAACAGGGAGCAGTGAATAATGGGTGAGGAGTAGGGAATATTGAGCAGGGAGTCATTAGAGGAACGGGGAGCAGTGAATAGTGGGTGAGGAGAAGTGAATAGTGAGCAGGAATTGGTGAATATTGAGCAGGGGGGTAGTGAATACTAAACAGAGAGCAAGGGGCAGTGAATATTGAAAAGGGAGTAGTCGATATTGAGCTGGGAGTAGTGAATATTAAACAGGGAGTACTGAAGATTGAGCAAGGAGTTATGAATATTAAGCAGTGAATAGTAAATACTGAGCAGTTTTGGATGAATATTAGGTGGGAAGTAGTGAATAGTGAGCATTTCCATTCATTTAGAAGCTGAATCATCGGTCTGGTCTCATTTCAATGTCGTTCAGTATTTTGATGGATCAGATGCAAAAATGTTCCATACGTCACTCTAGGCTCTTCAGTCTGAGCTTTGATGAATAAGTGTCCTTGTTGCATAATTATACATCCGCAAGCCGACTGATTTTTATAAACACCACACGCTTCCTCTATCCTGGCGGACATGGTCAACAAAGATCCTGATGAATGTCTGGAGTGCGGCCCTCACAAAGGTGGCCTCACACAGCGAGGCGCGTTTCACTCTCAGCACGACCCCGCATGGCCCCGGAACAGCTGTGCCCCCCTCCACCGGTCTAGTCATGTGCATTAAGCCTGAATCACACGCACTGAAACCTGACCCGGTGAAGTGGAATACTGAAGTTGTTTCTTCTGCTTTCCCTCTGTAGGCGTTGGTGCGTGCACATGCATGTGCACTACCTGGCTGAAATCTTCTCACAGTCGGGTAATTACGCGTTGACAGTAATGAGCATTCATGAATTACCCTTTTTGGTGGCCTTCAGTCTCTCCTGATTCACATTCAGTGTTTGGACTGTAGAATAAGTGCCAGCCATCACAAGACAGAGGGCAAATCTGAACACAGACGTGTCAAGAGACTCCTCAGATTCATTATGCACAGACTCAAGAACTCTAGAACCAAATAAGCTTGCACGGGCGCACCGCTTTTCACAATCACTGAGGGCTGAAGCCAGGATTTCTGTCTCGGGTTGTCAGATCCATTAACTTCCATGAACATGCTGTAACTCCCAAGTTATTTACTTATCTGTCAGTCCTTAAATTTATGACATTTATTATAATGATATTATAATATATTTACAGTATAAACACATTTCAGAATCAGTAGACTTTATTGTTCACACTTGCCATTAACCCTGTAGACCAGGACTTTCCAACCTTTCCCAAGCAATTAGTGGCCCACGTAACCGACTCCATAAGATTTTGCGTCCCACAGGAAGATTTAACCAATTCCATCTTGAGTTATGACTCACTTAATGAGACCAACCACTGACCTTGTTTGGTTGGGTGTCAGGCTGAAGAGAGGTCTGGCTCAGTCCATACTCATATACATGCTATGTTGGGTCTCTATGTGAGAGAGTAGTTAGTTTGGCTTCAAAGACCTCTGAGCTCCACAATCCATGCTCTGGTGTCAGTTGCTTGGTTTTCTTGGGGGTTTTTTTCATTCTAGAAATGGTAAAGTGACCTTACCATTTTTTATATGTGAACACACCACACTGGCATGAAAATTCTTTGCATTTAACCCATTCACCAAGTGAAGCAGCGGGCAGCCAGGAACGCAGCACCCGTGGAGCAGTGTGTGGTGAGTCCTAGGATTCAAACTCATTACCATCTGATCGCAGGGGCAACTCCCTAACCACCAGGCCACCAGCTCCGACTTCCCTTAGATGAATTACCCTGATTGTGGGAGTGAAAAAAGTAAAAGTTAACCCTTTGACCCTCACTGGTGCCACCCTCTTAGTACCATCACAACTCAGTGAGGGGCCGCAGCCCACAGGTTGAAAAATTATACCCTAGACCCACCTGTGCCCTCTGCTGGCCACTCTGCATTTCACTATAACTCTTATTTAAACTATTTAAAGAGCCAAATGCTGACAGAAAACAGAATAGATCAAATTGCCTTCATTACAATGTTTGAGTACTTATAATTATAATTATACTAATTATAATTATAAAATGATATATTTTTTTATTTAATACAATTTGCAATAGTCCCAAATATGCAAAGAGAATGTTCAGATTTGATGTAAGGTAGTGTCTTGTTACTATACTCAGTAGGGAGGTAATTTCATATTACATTGCTTGGGAAGTGGAAGTAGATCAAATTAAATAATAGAAATAACAATAGGTGTACATAAATCTCACCCTGGATTGTTATGTCACCCACATCAAATAAATAAATGTGTAGTTTCTCTGGGTTTAAATATTGCTTGACATGCGTTGCTTGACTTTACACACACAGATCCCATCACATTGCATGCAAAACTACTTCAGTATCAGAACAGCAAGACCCAAGAGTCAGAGAGAATGAGCTTCATAAGCTAGAGTAGGTAAACTTGATATGGAAATTTAAAATGGAAATTGTCTGGTAATTGTCTGGAAATTTAAAATGGAATTGTCACGTCCAAAGCAAAACCTTGTATAAAAGGCATGTATTTTAAACTATTAAGGTTTGAGGTTAACCCTCTAAGCTCCAAAGTCGCAGAATTGCGACAAGATGTCATCATGAATAAAATAGACGTCATCTTCCCGTTCAAAGTTTCGAGTAAATAGCAGTGGAAACGAGCCTCGTGTCATTGGTGCTGAGGCAGTCAAAGGACATTACGACCGGCATAGCTCCGCAGGGTAAGCACCAATCCCCGTCAAACTTCACAGGCTGGTAGGTCTCCAGGAGACCTTTCCAATGAGCCCAAGCACGACGCTCTTCTCCCGAGGGAACCGGCGCTACGGTCCTGTGTGCGCGGACCTTCAGAGCGGCATAGCTCCACGGCGCAAGCACCAATCACCGTCAAACTTCACAGTTAGATAGGGCTCGGTGAGATCTTTCCAACAACCCCTCATTTGTCCCATTATTTTTGTCCCCCACTGACCTTCCGAGCAGCAAAGCTCCGTGGTACAAGCACCCAGACACTTCAAACTGCACTTCAAACTTAAAAATGCCCAACATTTTTCTAATTTACAGTAAGTCTCTATCTTTAACCCACAAGCTTTTGAAATATTGATGTCAAAATCCAGTATTTAAAAAATACTTAACACTTAAAGGGTTAATCTAATGATAATCTAAATATGATCCTCCAGAGAGATGTTGACCACTAAGGCCAACCTTAAATTGCTTTGAACTTTCATTCAAAATATGTATTTCAGCTAAATTCCACCAGTTAAACTGCTTGTAGATGTATGTCTAAGATAAATACACAAACTGTTCATTTTTACAGTGGAGCATTTGAAGACTAGAAGTATGTGCATCTCGCACATGCATGTAGATTCTGGTCTGCACTACCATCCAAATTACAGTAGGATTGGACATTTTTAAATAAACACACACACAGAGACAACTTGCACACCCCAATTTTCACGATTCAAGAAAAGACGCCAATGTGTCCCAACATTCTGGAGGTCCTGTCTTCTGAACATATCTTGTTGATCCTCAGAGTTTCTAAGTCATGCCCTGAATGATTAATAACTCTGACTGAACACCATAACGTAGATAATTTATGTGTCAGATGAAGCTGTTTTGATTAATGAATTTGCAGAGCGCCTGTCATCTACGGTCCCATCGTTCCGCTCCCTGGGTCACCGCAGGACTTGTTTTTTTGTTCTTGTTTTGTTCCTGAAGGCCATTAAGCCACTGTTGAATCAAATGCTATTTTTTTCCCAGATCTCACAGCCTTTCATTCTGTCTGGGCTCTTACACATTTAGGTCAGTGTCTCCTTATAGAGATGCTAGACAGATAACATGAGAGGAAATGACAAAGACCGAGGGCCAGACGCATATAGGTGAGAACGTGCAGCCAAATGTGACATGATTAGGCCACTATATGAGCTCCGAGTGAATGTTCAGTTTACTATGGTTGTACCCAATCACACAAGCTGCTACTGTCCTATGCCTGGGTGGTGTTGTGAAAGGAGAGGTGAAAATGTTGAGTCATCGGCAGGCTCTGTAAAAAAGTGTGTTCAGTAGGGATGAGACAGTGGTGTTAATGCAAGTTAACTCCACAATAATTCTGTTTTACTTTCCATTAGAAAATAACAAACACACATGCAGCAAGTGTCACTAGGTGAACCCTAGAGAACTTTGGACAGTTGAAAAATAATTCTGTTGAAAAAGTGTTCTATTGGTGAATGTTCTTTCAGTACATGTTCAAGGCCTTTGCCTCTCTAATCACTGGCTGTATCAATTACAGTCATTTCTAAGACTTTTTGAATTTACTTTTAGAGTGTGTGCTGTCAAAACTGCTTTCATTTCTGAGAGAGCAAAGTTTATGCAACACACAACTACAGTTACAACTGCTTTAAAGACATGCACAAGGCCCAAATTAATCTACTTTAGCATATTTGCTAAAATATATGTCTGCCATGGAGAAGAAAGATGCAAAACCATCTCAAGACAGGTAAACTTTGGGAGAAACTTAGGCAGAAATTGTCTTTAAGTGCTCAGAGCTGGCCTCCATCGCCCGGCCAAACGCAAGGGCGACTTTCAACCGTGTGAGCGAAGATGTCGCTCCTCTGCTGAGCAGGGCCAGATGAATTTAGACTCTTGGTTTTGGAAATCACAAGGGTTTCAGGAAACGGGAGCTCCACTAGGTGCGTCAGCCATGGAGGGGGGCATCCGGCCATGGGAGGTTTAGCCACGCTGGTTACTTCTGTAGCACAAGAGAGAAAGGGAGAAGGAAAGCAGAGTCTCAGCTTACGGGGAGTACTCCGTGCTGAACACGAGGGAGATGAGACACAGGGGAAACTCACTGGCGCCCAGGCAACGCAAATCAGCTCACGGCTCAGGCTCACTCGCTGCAGGTGCGTTGCCAGACCCCACTTCCAAACATAAACAAACCGGCACTGACGGGGAATGCCCAGGTCAGAATTTCGGTGACGAACTCAGCTGGGGGCGTGACGGAGGTGGCACAGATGTGACACACCCAGTTACTATCACATGACAGAATATTATAATAGCAACAGTATAATTATAGTATTAATAGAGTTAAGTTGATCATTGAAATCAATTTGACTAGACCTACCCATTCTGATTACTCCTAGCCCTGTTGAAACTAAAGATCAGGACAATCAAATGTAATTTCAATGCAAGATTACTGAAACATAACAGTCTGGAAAGGATTACAAATTCAATTGGGATTCTGGGACTCCAGCAACCCACACTGGGAGCTATTATCTCCAAATGGAGAGACCCTGCAACAGTTGGGAGCCTTCCCAGAGGGGGGCAACCAAAATTCCTCCAAGAAAAGAGCGACAATTCATTCAGGAAGTCACAAAAGGACCCAGACAAACATTTCTAAGGATCTACAGCCCTCTCTTGTTAGTTTATGCATCCAGCATGACAAAAAGACTGGGCGAAAACAGAAAACAAAGGTTTGCAACAAAATACCCCACCTCGAAGCACATGAGCAAGTTCTCCTCTGTACAGTTCAAAAGAAACAAATTCAAAGCCTTGGAGTGGCCTGGACCCTACAGATAAGATGCTGAGATTTTGCAACAGGTTCTATCAGGCAGCACAGGCTCAAAAGCCTTTGAATGTGGGACAACATTTCTCCATAAAGATCTTCAGATATAGGAAGCCTTGTTGATGTAGGCGTCAAGACATGTTGAACATTTTATA
>JBBIGA010015272.1:0-14887 GCA_037576975.1 Alestes dentex | reverse complement strand
TTGTAGTGCTTTAGTTAATGCAGTTCTAAGAGCAGGTTAAAGGAATAGTTCCCCTAACTGTGCATGTGTGTGTGTGTGTGTGTGTGTGTGTATACGTGTATATATATACTCTTGTTTATAACTTTATTCTATTGTTTTTTGCTCTTACTTTTGTACTGTCCACTTTATGTCATAACAAATAAAGGTTATCTTATAATATCTTATCTTATCTTCTAATATCTTATGACTTGCATATATATATAACTAGTGTATGTGTGTGTGTCTTTTTGTCTGTGTGTGTGTGTTTGTCTGTGTGTGTGTAAATCACTCTGGAATGCCTAGTTAAACACTGGGGGGGTGGGATGAAGTGACCCCCTCCGGCCTCTCCGCTTGTCCCCCTGACCCCTGAACATGGTGCTGGCGTCAGAGTGTTTGATAGACACCACTCAGCGTGAACTAATGCAGTCAAGCTGGGCGCTCTGTTTATGAGACATTAAGGGCTAAATCTTTCTCTTCGGGGCTGGCCTGTGTTTGTGTGCCTGTGTCGTGTGTCTGGCCTCTGAGGGCCACAGTTCTAAAGAGCTGGCAGGTGGGGATCAGCCTTTGTTTGTTTGTTATGCCACAAACTCGAGCCCTGGGAGGCAGCATCTGTCTCCCCAACAGCAGCGTAACATCGCCAGATTAGATCAGTGGAAGCACTCACTCTGCATCCTTTTGTGGTGCACACACACACACGCACACACAAACACACACACAAGTTTGTGGTCTGCATTTATAGGATATAGCCACTGATTTCTGCAGAGTACAGCGCTGAACTTAATCTCATCAAGCAAAAGGAAATGGTTCTGTTCCTTTAGTTTTTCGAATATTTATAATCAAATAAGCTAATAGAGAGATAGGTATTCATACTATGTATCAACAATAAACATTTTACTTTTGAGAAACCAGATAGAAATGTCTGCATTTTTTCCAGCGTTTGGGGAAGTTTATTTTTTACCAGTAGCTGATTACATGACCACACACACACACACACACACACACACACACACCCATACTGTTTACCTTTGAGTATGGAAGGTCTTTGGGAATGGCGCCACGCTAAGCTCAGGTGTTAAAAAGCTCTTTGGGTTTGACTGTGTCTCTCAGTGAGGAGTCTGGTGTTTTTTAGCATCTCCCCTGGCTCACATTTTCTTACTGACAGTCACAGTTTCTGAGATTAGTGATTATTAGGGGTTTTAAAGATGTGCATGTTTTCAGGCAATTTTTGATAACAAAATAAGACCCAAAAAGATTTCTTATGAATTTCAACATTATGAATTTTCGGTGAAACATCATGTCCTTAGTTCTGATAACATTAGATAGATCAGCAGGAAATGATTGCAGAATATTTAGCAAAAATCTGAAGGCTTTCCATCATGCAACGTTTAAACCTTCCTTACACTTAAATACTGAAACCTGGCCTGTCTTTAGCACATCAGTATCAGTAGTTAGCACATGCATTAAATGACCCAATAGTGTATTATTTGGCTCTGTCATTATGCATGGACAGTATAGTGGGAACACTGCTGCCCACCTCGTGGCAGACTAGGGCAAGAGGTCTAAAACTGAAGCTCAACTCTGGCCCATACCTGCAAGTCTCAACCCAACCAGGCCTGACTGGTATTGCAAGACTGGAAACCCAAACCTGTCCTGAACCTGCTTGCATGCATCCACAGAGATAAGTTGTTATTGATTGTTGTTATTATTTTAATTAGTATTAACCCAATAGTACATCTGCAATGTATAGTAGATTTGTATATATTTATAGATTTTCCAGCACATCCGTCCATGGTGTGATTGCAATGTACCATTTTCAAACAGGGGAATGCTCACCCAATCCCAACTTCAGAGCTAAGCCTTAGACACCTATAGTCTTTCACTAGAGTGTCTGTGTGTTTACTGGAGTGTTTATGTTAGGAATGTTCCTTCAAATAAAAAAAAAAAAATCACTCATTTGAACAAAAAACCTGAGCCAAACCTGAGCCAGTAAAACTGTCCCAGTTCAGAATTCAAACCCAAAAATGTTTTGGTTAGTTGTACTTCTTAGGGCAAAAACGAAGTATTTCTTTTAGTGCCGACAGCAGAATGTCACTCTGTACAACTCATTACTTACTTTTAGTGACTTTTTGTATTACGCACAAAAATGAAGAAGTAAAAGCTAGTGGGAATTGGTGGCAAGATTTTTTTGATGTGTCTTTTTTAGTGTAGTGCTTTATCCTCACCTAAACTAAATTTTGTTTCTGAAAGTCTGGCAGCCTCTCAGAAATGTTCGATTGCAAGTGTTACATCAGCTGAAGCTCAAATAAACAAACGTTGCCCTCTAATTTCATCCGTTGGAAGAAGGACCTTGTGTTGTTTTGCAGGAACCTTGATGTGTCTCGGTGACTGTTGTTTTCTGCTCGCTTTCGTTACTTATATTTTAGGCTTATTTTGAAACGAACCCCCCCCCCACAACATCACCCCTTTAGTTTGTACCCCTGCCGCGGTGTAAGCAGTGTAGCGTGGACGAGGAAGTGTTTCCGCACCTGCGTGTGTGTTAGTGTATGTGTGCGGTTGCAGCTGTGCTCAGGCTCTACTCCTGAGCGCTGGTTTCCTCCCCAGCACAATGGAGGCTCTGTCAGTGTGTTGTTTTAAAGGCCTGGGCCTCATCCCCTCCGAGCCCTTTGTGCTTCACTCCTTCACTCTGCCCTTTGCAGAAACCGCTGCTAAAGCTGCTGGAATTCCTCACGCCTGGCAGATAAAGGCATGCTGATTTACATGTACGAGAGCAGCGGCCCCTACTAGAGGGAGATCTGTTATGGACAAATGATTGAGGTTTTCCTTGCTTCTGTGCTGTAATGTAGTTATGTAATCTGCAACGACCTCCTTTTCTGTCCTTTCATTCTTTTGTTTCCTCACTCTCTGTCATTCTTTATCTCTCGCTTGCTGCTCTTCTGCTTTTTGCTGTATTCTGTGGTCAGTTCGCATTGTGCCCAAAATCACGTAGTGTGTGCCCAGTGTCCTCCCACCACTTCTTGTGCTCATCCTGTCTTGCGTCAGTCAGTGACCGGTGGGCTCCTCTCTGCACACTCTGTCTGCAGCAGGCTTCCTGTGGTTTTCTCGCCTGTATACAACCATGCTCCCGGATAGAAAGCCAAAGAGTGTCTGTCGTTTTATACATTTTTAACAGTAAAGGTTCCTAATTGGTTCTTGACTAGAATGTAAGTCAAGGAAGAAATGGTCAAGAAAAAAATTGGTATAGATCCTTCACATTATGGGATCCTTACAAAGACTTTCATAAAAGCAGGTTTTTAAAGAACCACCTATCATGAGGTCAAGGAGCGAAAAGTAGTTATTTTAAGATAATAAGATAAGATAAACCTTTATTAGTGGGACTAATATTAAGAATTTAGACTGACTTTATTTAGAAGGTAGAACTCTTGTTTTGGTTCTATTTGGCACCTTTATTCTTCAGTGAGTATCAGGGGTGTCAAACACAGGCCCCCCAAAGCCATTGCAACACTGTGATAGGTGTTTGGTCTTATTCACACTACATTTAGTTTATGAAGATTTTGTTAATAAGCTTAATATGTTATGTAATTAGTTAATGTAAGTTCATTTCATTTATTATTGACATCTTTGAGTCTTGATTGGTTTGATACAAAAAAATGGAAAACCTGTCAAGGATCAAAGGATTAAATGAGGTAAAATACTGACCTCTGCAGTGCTGTGGCCCTCCAGGACTCGAGTCTCAAATTCCTTATCTAAATGATCTTTGTGCTCCGATACATCCTTTTACACGGTCCTCAAACACTTACATGTCCTTTAGACCTTTTGGAGATAAGATGAATTAAAAAAGGCCGGTGAAAAAGAAAAGTATCCTGTGGCTTTGTTTTGCCACATCTCTTTACTTCAATAAGGACCTTGTGAATATTTTTAATTGTTTTTGAAAGGCTTTTATATACTATATATGGAAAGACCAGCTGCACATATGTCATGCTGACTATGTTACTCATCAGTTGTTGTGTAGTGTGTATGTGCATTTGTGTGTGGATAATATTTTTGTACGTGCATTCCTGGCATGCTCTGCATTTGATCATCAGAACCCTTTGGCCTGCTAGTCTCCTGTGTGGCTGCTGGTGGAAGCAAAACAGGACATCCTCCTCTCCAGAACCTACCGCAGCTCCTGATTCATCACCAATTGTATTATTGCTCTGTTTACGTTTGATTCAGCGTGCTTCACATTCTTGGAGCACAATCGCTCCGGTGACATATGGGGCAAATGCATGTCCATAAATAATCCCATTCACAGCTGGTCTGCTGTGGTTTTTTTAAGTGGCATTTGAAAGTAACACCTTTTAAGCGCAGGAAAGTAATTTATGTGTTGCAGGAATTGCTAAAGGCCAGGTGAAAGGGAAGGGATGTCACTGTTTCAGGGGCAGTTTGATTTAAATCACATCTGGCACCCTCGTCGTGACCCTAACCAGTTGACATGCCTAAGAGCACTTCTCCCTAGGAAGCTTTCTTCAAAGCAGGCTCGGCTCTAGTGATAATGGCCCTCAGATTGGGCCTAGCATGGTTCTCTTCTCGGAGAGGAGGTGACCAGGCCCTACATGGATGCACAAACAAGCAAGAGCCTTCTCCATGGAGGTAACACTGTAATTGCTGTCTTTCCTTCCAAGGACATGAGAAAATAACAGTCATATGCTTGGTAAGCACCCAGATTCAAATGAGTACCCACTGGTTAGGTAGTTCTTTTTAGGTGCTGCCAACCAGCCAGAGTTTGTTTCACGTCTTGTTTATCAGAAGCAAGTTTATTTTCCACGTCTCTGCCGTGATTTGACCAGCCTCGCTGGATGGATCTTGTGAAAGCTATCCTGCAGACTGGTTCATCTCCAAAGACAGAGTTTGCCAACCCAGTTGTCTGGTTGTCCGATTTTTTTTGCCCTGCTAGATTGGGAATGTTACTACTGATAAGGAGAGGAGAGCAGCAGAGACTGGCCTCTGGGACAAGTCTGCATGATATGATGAAGATTTACTAGGTGCTTGTGTACATATTAACAATTTTCCCCATTGTAATTCTGGGGGATTTCTGTGGGGGATTTCACGTCATTTTCTGGTCGTGCTTTCAATTTGGACCGGGGATGTCAGTGTTGTTTTACAACTGAAAATGTGTGTTTGGGGTAAATGAAGCTGGACCGAAAGAAGCTACAGGCAGCGGGTAAAGACATGATATCCATCATCTCTAGCAAGGAGTGGGATCTCAAATTCTTCATGCACTACTTAAAATGACAAATTGGCAAGCCCTCCAACATCTTCATACATATTTACACATCATAACACATGTATAGGAAAGATGTAGATAAGAGCATTTGTTAACAGGTCTCTATGATAATCTATAACCTATTTATAACATCAGTGTATTTGTCTTCAGGTAAAATGGGCAGAAGATACTTGGATCAATAGCGAGATTTTGCCATTCAATTAAGAAAGATTCGCTGGGTTTCCCACAGTCCACAGGCAGCTGAACCCAGGGCTGAACTGTAACAAGAGAAACTTATTTTAGCAAGTCTTTGTTTACTTCTGCATGCTTCTGCATTTGAAAGATGTTATTTGCATCCTCAAAACAACAATTTGGTGCATGCTCCTTGATCAAAAAAGGTCACATTCTTGATTCAGAGGCTTGAAGGTTTAAAAGAAGTATATTAGAATTGGTAACTTCTACATAGTGTTCTTTAAAATGTTCATGTATGTATCATTGCATTAACTGTCCTAGTTCTTTGCGGAGGAGGAGTCCATGACCATAGGGTAATTTAGTGGAGATTAGCATGTGAGTGTGAACAAACTACATTCCTTTATCGTTCGTCATGGAGATTGTTTGGTTGTCTTGCATAAACAAGGAGTAGTTGAGGGTGAGGGGGTCCAGCCCACCAACACCTCAGGCCGCCCCCACTGCGTCTCCTCTCCGCAGGGGAGCTGCAGAAAGGCCTTCGTAGATGTCTGTGCTTTGTTGTGATTGCCTGGCTCGGGTTACGGAGCTAAAGCTGGGAGATCAAGTGTCAGTGCCGTGAAAGGAGTACATCTTTTTCTCACACATCCACGTTCGATTTGGTGACCTGTCTGAGAACGGTGGACACTATAGCCCTACATATCAAACGACCTGATTTGCCTCTTTTGTTGAGCATATAAACGTGATATAGGCTGGTATTTCAGGAAGCAGGATTTCTTGTTGGGCCAGGTAACTTAAAGGTTTGAACGGTTGAACAGGAGGAGAGCTGAGGACTGAGGGCCGTCTTCAGTTAATGTCTCGTTAGTTTCTGTTTAAGAAACCCTGCTTTTTTGAAATATCCTCCAAGATCAAGTCATTAGTGAGAAAGACTGCCATTGTTTTGAAAGCAGGGTGAAGGAAGTCCACATGGTCATATGTAACGGATGTCATCTGGGGTTCCTCTTCTTCTTTCTTATATTGTGTGCAACCTTAAGGGCCCATATAAAAGGAACAACAGATTTAGCTGAAGTTGATGACTGTTGTATTTGAGGCTGTATGTGGTTTCCTGGACCTCAGTAATTTCCAAGTCTGTAATTCCCTCCGAGTCAGTAAGAGAATGAGGTCCCCGTGTGACCGGTGACGTCTCTTTTGGTAACTTCCCTACAAGGACCCAACTCAGTGAAAGTTCCCCTTTATTTTGTTACCGTTTTCCCTAGTTTTTATGAATTCCTTGGTATCAGCAGTTGCAGTGTGCTCAAAGTTGGCCCAGAATGAGAGGCCATACTCCGCCCTGGCCATACTTGTAAGAGATAAACATCTGTACTGACCACAGATCAGTTGGTCATCTCTTGAGGCCGGAAGGATGTCCACTTAGAGCCTGGTTCTGTTGAATCAGTGCTGGGGGCCATTTGTTTTGAGCCATATCCAGACATCTTTGGCACATACAACATGGCCAAGGCTCACTCGACAGCCTTCGCTTTTCTCATTGAATGTGCCCAGAATATGCTGAGTAAAAATGTACAATGAAAATACAGCCTGTCTGGGGGCTGCTGGTTTCACTGTGACTCTGATTTTGAAAGAGGGAATTTTCAAATGACTTTGTCATTACTGGATACTGTGTGATACCTACATGACTTTTGTCTTTTTCTTCATTAGTTGATTTAAAACTTGAAAAATTGACTTTACTCTGATGCAAAAGTGAGTTCATAAGTGTCCTTCCACTCTAAAAAAAAAAAGTCAAAGATAGTGACTGATGAAAAGATGCTTCAGTCATCAGTCAGTAAGCTGGATTTCATGCTGTGGGTGTTCCAGACTAAGCGTCTTCCCTCCTGCTCAAGCCCCCTGTCCACTCTGCTGACAGGAGAGTGCATTCCTCCAGAGTCCTGTTTCTGCATTCACTGCCTGGGGCTTTTTCAGTGGACACGCAGCGGAGACGGTCAGGCTTGTTGCAGGCTGGCCATGTGTGTCTGGGGCTCTACTGCACTAATGCTGTGGCACTCGGACATGTGCTAGAACCATTGAGAGGCTCTGAGATCCAGACAATACTGGAGCCAATTTTTAACCTTGTATTTTAAAATGAAGAGGCTGGGTCTGCACAGTGTGAATAAAATTTAATGTTGTGACTGGTTTGCTTGGAAAGAATGGGAGGATCGGTTGAAACTGATCGAAGTGGCTCTGAGATCCAGATTGAGAGGCTCTGAGCTCCAGACAATACTAAAGCCGATTTTTAACCTTGCATTTTAACATGAAGAGGTGATAAGAGGTCACGTCTGCTGGGTCTGCACAGTGTGAATAAAATTTGATGTTCGGACTGGTTTGCTTGGAAAGAATGGGAGGATCGGTTGAAACTGATCCAATATTCTTTCTTAAAGACTGCTAGAAAGGCCAGAATCAATTACACTTGTTGATTCCTCGGATTCTCTAAAGCACCCTTATGAACTCATCTGCATTTATATGCATTTGCATATTGAGGTCTTTTGTCATTGTATTATACAAAGACTGATATCATGATAATGATTAACAAACGCTATATGGCTCAGCCCTACTCTATGTATCAGTGGAGCAAACTAGCACTTGGTTTGTTGATAAGCTTGGAGTCTTTGTTTCAGAGTTAAGATAATTTTAGGGAGTATTTGCATGAGTTGAAGATTTGGGAAGGCTTCAGTGCATTTTCTGTTGGACGTCTTCCAGCATCCGGTCCTCATTCGTGGGAGCAGACACCCGGAGCAGCACATGGATGCCACCCAAACAAACCTTCTTTGCGTTGTTTGTGTTTTTTTAAATGCAGTGTGGGCCGCTCACTGACATGAACTCCTGCTGGCTGCTTACTGGACATAAGGCCAAATAAGGCCCAAAGAATGTGGCGTCCTATTTTAGAAGCGTTATGACTGGATCAGTGGTTTGCACTGGAAACGGGCATGATGGTGTTGTGGTAGTACTGTATTCAGCAGTGACTGTGTAACTTTCTTAAAGAAGTTTTCTGTCATATGTTACCTATTCATAAACGATTGTGTGTGTGTAAAGAGAGCATGGGAAACTTCCTGTTGCCCTTTCACTGTTTCTCGTTCTCCCGCTAGTTTATTTGGGAAAGTCTGGCTGCGTTGCAAGTCATAAACGTGCTCCGCGTCATTAATTGGAAATCATTCCCTAATAGTAAGCACACTGAGAGAGAGAGAGAGCCCAGATTGGGTCCCCCTGCCCTGCTTTCCATCGTGTATGGTGATATTTTCTGGGCAGGGCTGTGCGTGACTAGGATCTTTTCTCTAGATCCTGCTGCCTTGTTCTCGCTAGCTCTCTTTTCTCTCCATCTCCTGCAATTGGACACCCAGCAAGCACTTGAGCTACTGTTCTCCAACAAAGATCCCTGGTGTGTATGTGTGTGTGTGTGTGTGTGTGTGTGTGTGGTGATTTCCACTCACTCTGTGCCTATTTCTTTGAGAAACTGTTTGTCTCTTTCAAGGCTTGGCCCCATTTCCTTTAGCTGTACCTTCCAAGGTACAGGCTTTCTTGCAGAACACTGTAACCTTGACCCAGTGTAATCCTGGGAAACTCGTGGCAACGAATCAAACATCACAATATCTTGGAGACTTGTATAACCTGTAGTTACACAATGTTTTGTTATACATACATACTACCCAGAGAGAGGTCAAAGAATTACATTAATTCATTAGAAATGATAGTTTCAATATGTTTAGATAACTGTCTTTCTCGCTGTTAATGCCTAGTAGCTGCCAACTGATGACGGACACAGTTCAAGCTCAAATAAACAAACATTACTCATTGCTGCCCTCTGCAATAGCATCAGTTTAGAAAGAACCATTATGTGTCTCAATAAATGTCTCCTACTTTCTTTAACTAATATGCAGTCACCTTAACAAAATGGAAGATTGACATCTTGTTTGTTTCAACATAAACGTTTGATAGTGAAAGCTAATAAATGGAAAATATTGTTAGTAGATGATTATTTCATATTTGTATTAATTAGTCTTGGCCTGATGGGTGTATGTGTGTGCACATTGTCAAAAAATCAAACTAAAATCATTTGAAAAACTGTAAATAAAATGTAGCAAGGTGAAACAACCCTCTGCTCCAAACTCTAGAATGCCATTCAAAATCACTTAATCCACTTCAGTTTTACCAGATTTTGAACATGTAGAAAGTTGTTAGCAACTGACCTATATGTAGGTCATCTATAGAGGACCATCCAAAGAAAGTGTGTCCAGCTTTTGTCCCTCTGTCCTGACCCACGAGACTCCCACAACCCTGGCCCATTTGAACCCCTGAGAATGCTCTCTGCTTTCTGATATGACCAAGATCTCACTAATCATGGAATTGGGTCAACGTCATACAGTATAGTTAAGAATAGAGTACATAGACCTTGTCTTCAAAAATGAATACAGATTTACCAATAGAAATTGTTAATACAGCGATAACAATAGGTTTTGTTATATTGTCCAGCTCGGCAGTCTGTTTCAAAGCTTTTGATGCCACTTATTTACAACAGATGATCTGTCCTCATCTTTTGTCAAGCTTTTGCTGTTTGCCAACAGCTATGGTTCTTTGTTGGGCCAGCACAGTCCCTCCTTTCATGAACCGAGCTGAGATCAAACAGCAGAAGTGTGTTTTATCCCCGCTGTGGCCAGTGTCACTCTATTGTAGAGCCAGAGAGCTTTTTTAGGAGCCGATTTGGAGTTTTACTTTTAATACTCTAATAAAGAAGTCTTAAATGTGGCCTCTTTAAACGGAAAGCCCTTTCATAAATTGTCCCTCAGATGTGGGACTTTTTAAACCCCCCATCATAGCAGAAAAAACAAGATTTGCTCTACTGCAGCAGAAGTCAAATTTGATTACCGAAATTAGATTATGAGCCGCCATTGAGTCCGACCTGGCTGAAAGTAGCACTGCCATGCTGACCTCCATGGATTCAGGCAAAACGCTCAACTTTATTCTATTTTCTAGTTTAGTCATTTTCCCGGCTGTATGTGGGCTTTTGTGAATATGAGGTCCATAGATTCACTGCTTAGCTCGCGAGATGTCACATGACTTCACTGGAAATATGTGTGTATATGTGTGTGTATGTGTGTGTGTGTGTGTGTGTGTGTGTGTGTGTGTTGAAGGCCCTGTTCAGCAGTGGACATGAAGAATCATCTAGCTTCTTCCAGTTGGAAGAAGTTTTGAACCGTATACCACAGCTATCTAAAGTTCCACACGCCTCGCTTTGACTCCCACATGGTAACTTCCAGCACCAGAATAAGAACCATCAAAGCTTGAGCAGATTGATGATAGTGTTGTGAATTGCCAGTAGTTTCCATCTGCTGTGACTGTCTGTCAGGTTAGATGATTTCTCATATGATGTCTGTAATCCCCGTCCTGAATCAGCCCGGAAATTCTCTCAGTATTTTGGATTCCTTTTCTGTGTACACAGTATTACAAGCCTAAAACTGTCAAGAAGGGACCTTGCCATTTCTTTCTTTATAGGCATGAGCAAAGAATATGGATTTGAAGCACTGAAGGTGCTTAAAGCCGGTTGTTTTTCTGTTCCACTCTGTGACCCTGTGTTTTAGTCACTGTAAACTTTAGCTAATTGTTTTCCTTCAGGAAGCTCCCAGGCCCCGTAGAAAACCTTCGCTGAACTAATGTTGCAAAAGCGAATCCTGGCCCTCAGGCCTCTGCTTAATCTGCACATCCGAGCCAGAAAACAAAGTGAGGCTGGATTGATCCTACATCAGATAAAGAGCCTCCGTCTCTTATCTGCTCACCCTATTGCAGCCCTTGCATCAGGCCTCAGCTTAAACAGAGAAGAAGACCAGAGCCTGGCCATTTACTCAACCCCATAATTCTCTTTTAGGACCTCAAATGGACACTCAGTGGCAACCTGAGGGCAACTCAGACTCAGACTATACTGAGTCCATCCACGGGGTCGCCATGATTGATGGAACAGGTTTGCTGTTTACCCAGACTTTTTTTTTTTTTTCATGTGGCGTGTCTGATGCCCTCCAGTATTTCTCCCCAAACCAAACAACTTCTTGTGCTGTAGGAATCCCATTTGACAGAACAGTTAGTCTTTGTTGTTCTCAGACTTTTGTAGTATGAAAGCATTTGGAAGCTGTGAGCTCGTCAGCGAGTAGGCTGCTATTTGTGCTCTTTGTAAACTGGTGAAATGCAATGAACTGCAGAGAGTAGGAGGTACTCGCCTCATTGCTGACATTTCTCAAGGGGAAAGGGAGATACACACACACACACACACACACACACACACACACACACCTCCTACGAGTGTGAGATCTTCCATGGCTTCAAATGAAGGAGAAAAAGACTCTTGTAAGAAGTGGTCCCCTCTTGCAGTGAGGGGGGAAAATGTGAGGGAATTTATTGCTGATTTGTAGCTATTATAAACAGGACGCATTCCAGTTGTAGCGCCGGACATCTGGAATGCACGGCGGCACTTTCTTTGAGGGGGGGAAGAAAAGTTTGGAAATGGGGTCTTTTCAGGAAGGGGTAGTGCAAGAGTGCTCCAGCGTCTTTACATGCAAGCGAGAGCCGAGCAACATTTTCCAGGGCCTCGTCTCTGACAGTTAATTTGCGGGGCCTCTTTAGCAGACATTACAAACTGGTCATTGCGCATGGTATGTCTGTGTGAGAGTGGAATGTGGTTTCCACCAAAATCGAATCACTACACGGTTGTTTTTGGCCCGCCACCCTACTGTGTTTGACATTTGGCTTGGAGGGGAGTTGTCTGATTGACCAGCTTTTTGCGACCACACTTCAATCAAATTTTATTTAGATGAATGAAAGACAGAAGTGCAAGCTAATATTTCCCAAGAGCTTCCTCCATCAAAGTGATTCATATAGGCTTGTGGAAAGAGGTAAGAACTTTACTGTGGAAAACAGCATAAAAAGACCCCAAAAATCATGAAGTCACCGCTGGAACAATGTGTTGTTTGTAGTACAGTTTAAACGCTAGTGCGGCTTTGTTAGCCATCATTGTGATATTGGCGATTTCAGTAGACTGTTGAGTTTTCTTTTCATTCTAATCTATGATGTCCCAAATCAATGTCACGTAATATAACGGATGTAAATTATTTTGGTCAAAATAATAATTCGGCCCAATCTTAATCATCATCAGACATTCACCGGTGCTTTTTATTATATTAAAATAAATATTGCAATTAGAGTTTGTAGCCATATAGTTGCATTATTGTAGTTTTGTATTGTTTTGTTCATCAGTAATAGCTGTTAACTACAATTTCAAACTACAGCCCTGATTTCCTCTATAAATACACCCTTTGTTTTTATAATTCCTTCCTCTAACTAGGTTTCCCCCATCACACAGTTATACCAAGCAGTGAGAGTGAAGGCTAGTGCATGCTTCATACTGTATCATCAACACGCTTGGAGGAGAGCACTGAACTACCAGTTCTGTTACATCAGCAAACAGATCCTTACGATGACCACAATCACGAAGAAAGATTGGGGGAACGAGTCCAGTTGCGCTCCCACTCATGAACAGTTGTGAGCTTGTGATCTCCTTATGAGAGGACCAGCACCACTGAACAGCCCACATCTTTTTCATTGTTGATAATTAATTCAGTTTGGGAAGAGACTATGTAGATCAATTCCTGAGTGTTGCAGTATTTATCACAAAGACCTGAAATATGGCTTTTACCTGGCATCTTTCAGCCCTGATGCATGTGGTTCTGCTCACTGAGCCCACTCGACTTCCCTTGACTGTGGCATGTGGGGTCTGACGATAAGGTCAGCGTGTTCCGGGTGGGTGAGTTTGAATCCCACTGCAGGCTGAGAGGCTGTGGGTGCCGGAGCTCGGGACAGATCTTGATAGGGGTGCGAGTGACGCCTCCATAATAAACACCATTTGTTTTTTCGCCCTTGAGTGATCTGTAACAGGTCAAGGCACTCTGTCTGCATCTCTTCCCCCCCGCTTGCTCTTTTATTATACACAGCAAACAGTCTGAGAAAAGCAGAAGTTAAGCATGCTTATGAAAAAAGCTTCTTGTGTTTGGTGTTCACATAACAAGCCATTAACAGCGGCAGAGAAGACTTGTGCACATCATGCATTGGCAGTCTTTTAGCCGTGGAATGTAGATGGGAGTGTCTTCTGTTTGTTTTCCTTTATTTATGTTGTTTAATACTTCATACTGAGAGCCAGTCCTCATAAGGCTACATGACATGTACACAAACCTTTCCTGACAGCAGGCGTAAACCAACATAAACATGAAGACTTCCAACAAGTGTCATTTTCTGAGTTGAAATGACTTCAAAATGGATTAAAACAGCCTTCATGACAACAAACGCTTGTTAGAATGAGCCTATAAATGTTTATGTGGGTTTATGTCATGAAAGATTTATTTGTCTGTCATGAACTTTTATGAATACTGGCTTTAAGTGAAGTGTTACCAGATTTTCTTCTTTCTGAAAGTTGCTCCCCTCTCAGATCAGTGTTTGTGAAATTTGCATTTGGGAAAGAATTGTTCTTATATGTTAATCAGTGAACTGTCTTCGCATTATTGCTCCTTGTTCTCATTATATTAGAAGTTTGATTAGATAGGTGAGTCTGGTTGGAAGAATATTTCTGATAGTAATTCCATGCTATTTCAGGATTTGTTCCAAAAAACAGTAAAAATATAGGGGAACTCAGCTGGTACTGTATGCATTAATTTGTCCTTCTTGTTGTGTCTGTTTTGGAGACATAGTTGTTCCCCTGCCAGTAATCCACAATAACCACCAAATGAAGTTATTGCTTTGAGCGATAGCTGTGTTGTTGTTGTGGAGATGAACAAGGCCTGCTTTGTTTCGCTCGTCTCTGATATGAACCGATCAGCTCAGCAGAGGACACTTCAGGACAGGCAGATGATGTCATATGGTAGGAAGCTGCTCGACACCAACGTAGGAAGTGACGACCTAGATTGGAGACGTGGGCCGCGCTGGTCCCGAGAGGCGAGATCGTCTCCATGGTTGCAGAGACAAGAGTGAACAACTTCCTGTGCCTCACTGATGCATGTCTGTTTTTTTGATGTGTTTCAGAGTTCGATGAACCTGCCCCCGGATAAAGCAAGACTCCTCCGCCAGTACGATAACGAGAAGAAGTGGGATCTCATCTGCGACCAGGTGTAATATTTCACTGTGACCTACATACAGTATGGATGCACAGTAATAATCATGACTAAAATTATAATGTTGCTACATATGAAAACTGCAACCATTCAACCACGGATTCAGGAACAAAATAGTTTGATTTACATTCAACACAATCAATAGAAAATACTTTTTTTCCACTTTAGGTATATGTGTGTGTGTGTGTGTGTGTGTGTGTGTGTGTGTGTGTGTGTGTGTGTGTGTGTGTGTGTGTCTATGTGTGTGTGTGTGTGTGTGTGTGTGTGTGTG
>JBBIGA010015251.1:0-14888 GCA_037576975.1 Alestes dentex | reverse complement strand
TTCGCGAAAGAATCCACTCCACTTAATCGATAGAAGAACACACACACCACTGGAAATCCGAGCAGCCTGTCTGTGCATTGCCGATTCACTACACTTTCATGCGGTGAGTTGGAGGTAAACCCGAGCGGATTGCCAGTGGTGTGTGTTCTTCTATAGATTAAGTGGAGCGGATTCTTTCACAAAAGATTCAAGATTCAACAGGGGTCTCTGAACACCCCCACCCCCTAAAAGGAAGAGACTTTGAACGCACGCAGCAACTTTCTTGCTATCACCCCAGCACACCACAGCATAGACAATGGCACTGGCCACTGCACACTCATAGAACATCTGCAACACGGTATTGCAGACTCTAAAAGATCAGAGTCTAAGCAGGAAGTGCAGCCTACTTTGACCCCTCTTGTATGTGGCCAGAGAGTTCCTAGACCAATCCAGCTTATTGTCAATGTGTACACCACAGAATTTGTAACGTTTCAGATTGCAAGACCCTACAGAGGATTGTGAGGACAGCTGAGAAGATCATTGGGGTCTCTCTCCCCTCTGTCATGTTCATTTACATTACACACTGCATCCACAAAGCCACAGCATTGCTGCTAAACACTGTTCTGCATTTTTTCTCCTTTGGATTTTTGCACACAACTTTCTGCGGCTAGTATACAGTTCCTGTCAAAATACTGTATTTATCCAGGCTTTCTGGATCCAGGCTTTTCCAGGCTGAGGCTCAAGTTGAAAGTCCTCAGCAGTACTCCACATAGCTGGGAGGCACACAACATGAGTACTGGGCCTGGTGCCTTGGCAGGATGGAGTCTGCGTAATTCTCTCCTCACTTGGTCCTCTGTGATGGTAATGGGTGATCTATGGGTTTTGAAGTAGTCAGTAGCAGGAGGAGAAGGGGTGGAAGGACTAGCTGGTATGCTGGTGGGAGAAGGAGACGGAGAGGGGAAGGACATTAACTTATCAGATTCTGTGCATGTGTGTGAGGCAGTAAGTGCCAAAAGATACATGGACATGTTTCACTTCAAGCACATGACACTTCTTCTGTAATCCATGCAGACAGAATCATCTTATTAACACAGTACATTTTTCAGCTCATATGATGTTGTGTCTTTCATTAAAGGATGCTTACTTTCTAAAAATCATTGCAGTGATTACTTTCTAAAAGTAACTTTTCCTTATTAAAAAGAGAAGTCAAATTTAAGTGTGCTAGTATGACAGTCCTCCTTTTCCACACTCACAAGAACAACCCATACCCAGTGAATTCATTTCCTCGACAATTCAGTTCCTTTAGTAACTTATTTAAACAAAAGAGGGTAGTATAAGAGCAGCAAAGGCACAGTCAATATAATAAACAAAATAATCTAGAATTTACCAAACAAACTGAGCCTAAGGCCAGCAAAAGTAAAATAAAGGAAATACAAGATTCTTATCTCCCTTCAACCCAAAACAAGAAAAGAATATATAAAAACAGGCTTCACTCTCCTACAGCCACCAAGATTGCTGTTATAACAAATACAAAGTCCCATAACGCTGAAATAGCCATCTAAATGAGACAGAATGGGCCAGAGCAGAAAAGTTGGGGGCCAGAGAGGGAACAAACCAGCAGTGGACAGGAAGCAATTTGTAGAGGATCCGACAGTCAATCCACCAATCACAAAATGCCTCCTGTAACAGAAAACACAAAGCACAAAGAGAACAGCTCCATCCTCAGGCAGGAAGAAGGAAAAACCCAAGAAATAGAAGCTGAACTGGCAATTAGCACTTTTCAAACTTCAGTCACAAATCAGCAATTTCATACAGATTGTAGTTTCTGACTATGTATGATGTTATACCAATGAAAATGAATAAAAATACAGCAAAATTCAAGCTTTAAGATTTTGCTTTTCTGTTCTTAGCGAAGTGATATACTTTTGTCCCTTTATGCCATGCAGTGTCACATCCACCTACATTAACAAGTCTACATATGGGGAAATTGTGTAAATTCACATTTTTTACTTATATATTCTTTTAAATAATACAAGCAAATGCAAATATGCATTTAACATCTAACTCTTATAAATATAATTATATATAATCATTACCAACTATTGCTGCACTACTAATTATTGTTCATTTACCCTATTGCTCCATGTTGGAGGATGTTTTAAAAGTGTCCTTTTGGTTGTATTATGTTTATAACATATATATTTCATATGTTTATATAATAGCAAGTGATAAAAGTTCAATAATAGCAAATGAAAATAATACTATGAGAAAGTAAATAAGTAATAAGTCAGAAGATATTAAATGTACCTACAGTCTGTCTCTGCACTGACTATAATTTGACATTGTAAGAATGACAGAGAAACACATTTATTCTTGTTTTGTTTATAATGTAACACTGGTTGACATGCAGTAGACATTGAAAACAAAGTGTTGCAGTCAACAGCGAAAGAGAGAGAGAGTGTGTGTGTGAGAGAGAAAGAGTATTTGAGAGAGAGAGAGAGAGAGAGAGAGAGAGAGAGAGAGAGAGATGGCCCCCAGGTGCCAGTGAAACCTTAACAACATGCATTCATGTATCCTACAATGTAATTATCCAGCTTACCAACTGTGTTTCGAGAGTATAACATTCATTACTGAACCGTGTCCAGTAGATGGCGCTGTAGCTTTATAAAATTGCTCCTTCTGCTTGAGTTCTATTGATGTGTTCGCGTAACACACAATTAGACTGCACGTCGCTTCACTGAGGTGTTATAAGATATTGATTTCTTCAAATTAAGTAGTCGAGTAGGTTTATTGTCATTTCAGCCTTTCACACTGTACACAGTGATACAAAACAACACTCCTCCAGGACCATGTTGCAACACAAAGAGTAAAAAAGACCACTGCAGACTACATAAGTGCATGCATGACAGGTGTACACAAGAAAACATAAGAAAAAGACAAGACCAACAATACAACATTGCAGGACAACAAAGCAGGATAGAGAATGTGCAGTCCATAATAAATAAAGAGTATTTATTGTCAGTGTCATTCGGGGTGTACGTTTTTTTGTTTGGGTATGAGCAAGTCAGTGTGTATAATTATCGTGTTAGGATAAAGAGGATGTTCATTTCAGGGGTGTGTTTGTATGTATATGGGTACAGTTTATGGTTCAGTTCTGACTGAGGAGTCTGATAGCATGAAGGAAGAAATGCTGTTGAGTTTTCCTGGCAATGGAGCCGTTGATAAGGTTTCACTTGAGATTCACTATGATGTGAACACCAAGGAACTGGGTGCTCTGGACAATCCCCTCTAAGAATTCATTAATATGCAGGGGAGAGTGATCACACAGTACCATCTCCTTTCTTTTGTCTACATTCAGAAACCAGTTGTTGGTTCTGTACAAGTCAGTTAGCCATTGCACCTCTTCTCTGTACAGCACCTCAACATTCTCACTGACCAAACCCTTAATGGTTGTGTTAACAGCTGACTTGATAATTTATCTTGAGTTGTGCACTGCTGCACAATTGTGGATCAGTTGTGTGAACAGTAGAGGAATGAGTACACAGCCCTTGGGGGCCCTTATGATCAGCATGGTAGTGATGGAGATGTTTCTTCCGATCTTGACTGACTGAGGTTTCCCGGTGAGGAGGTCCAGGATCCAGTTGAAAAGGGAAGTGTTCAGGCCCAGCAGTCTCAGCTTTCTCATCAGATGCTGAGGAATCATGGTGTTGAACACTGAACTGAAGTCTATGAACAGCATTCTCACATAAGTGTCCTTTTTGTCCAGGTAGGTAGGGGCCAGAGAAAGGGTGGTAGTGATGGCATTGTCTGCTGAATGGTGGTGCAGGGGGTCTAACTGCAGGGCCATATGCTAACTACAGTGTCCTTCTGTTGGTTAACTCTGAGCAGAGTCCTCTTCACAGCAGCCATGGTCAGACAGAGCACCTGATTGTTAGGGGCCAGTGTCGTCTTCTTTACTGCTGTGTTGTTCTGTGCCTCAAGCTGTGCATAGGAGTCATTCAGTGCATCAGGAAGGGAGGCCATACCATCACAGGCAAGTGGAGATGTCCTGTAGCTGGTGATGGCCTGGATGCACTGCCACATGCATCGTGTATCACTTGTGTCCTGAAGTTGACTGTGGATTTTCTGAGTGTGTGCATGATTCACTGCTCTGATGACTCAGGATAGGTTGGCTCTTTCTGTTCTCAGTGCAACTTTATCATCCAACCTGAAGGCAGCATCTCGGGTTCTCAACTGCGCGTGCACCTCCGCAGTCATCCAATGCTTCTTTAGGCAAATGTGTTCTAGTGGACTGATATCCACTAAATACTTCTCCAATTTTATATACACAGAAACTTGCAGTTACTTGCGTGTGCGACATATAACTACATAAACAATGCAATAATATTTAGCCTTTCACTCTGGCAAAAAGATCCCTTTAGTTAAATAGCCTTAAGTCGTGTTACAGAAAATGGATGCGAAGGCTTTATAGGTATACTATATATACTTCATGTATTAGTACTCCAGGTGTACTGAAAAATCAAGAAAAAACAAAGGTGTGTAATCTAATCCAAACAATGTAGAGGTGTGTCTGTACCTCCACACTGATTTGACCAGGCCTGACAGAATCTAGAAAGGGATGATTGAGGCCAAAAAATGTCAGTGTAAATTGGTGAAACAATTTACTACTTTAACTGCTTTAGAACAACTACTTTAACTACTTCTGAACAATGAGTTGTGTAAACATTACATTCCTGATTCAGCAAAACTGCCTAAAATCAAATGAAACAAAATATATTTGGTATACATATATACCATATATACGTATACCATCTCTGAGTCAGCGCCATCTCGATGATGAAGCTATTCACAGTGGAAACATGTTACTCCACAGCTTTAGAGCTGTTAAGTCAAATAAATTAAATAAATAAATGAAGTAAAAAAAATACCCAGCAAATAAAAGGAAGCCCGTTTTCAGTCTACCTAAACCTAAATCATTGAGAATTTCTTTTTTAACAGAGCAATAACCCAAAGCTACAACTGAAATGCTCTCAGAAGATATTTGTGTCTTTCAGTGTCTTTCAGTGAAATCTTTTATATAAATCCCATTGAGGATTCATGGCAAATGTTAAAAACTGCTGCCTCTAAGCATTAAAAAACAAAAACATTTACTGACACATTTTAGAGTGATTTAGATCATTTAAGTGGACTTTTTTCATTAATTCAATCATCAGATTCAATACTTTAGACTTCATAACTTCTAATAACTGTTTTTGGTAAGTGCTGACAAAAGGCATCCTGCTTATTGATGTTTGAAGGCTTCCATGCTGCAACTGCCTTGTTTAAATCCCAACAAAGATTTTCAACTGGTTTTAAATCTGGGGACTGAGAAGGCCACTCCAGGACATACCAGGATCTATTTCTCACCCATCTTGACTTGGAGGTGTGGTTAGGATCATTGTCTTGCTGGAAAGTCTTGAACAGAAAGTATCATATTGGTCTTTGATTTCAGGGGATCCATAAGACCAGATACATGGTCCAGATTGCTATCTCCTGCAACAAAAAACATCCCCACATCATCAGTGACCCACCTCCATGCTTTGGGGGTGGGGGTGGTAGTCTTTTGGTCATAAGCCTGGCCTTTCTCACACCAGACACACCCCTGGTCCATGTGTCCAAACAGTTCCACTTTACTTTCATCAGTCCATACAATTGTTTCCCTAAACTCAGCAAATATGGAGTGCATCTTGGGGTGCTGCCATGAAGTCTTTATTTAGTACTTATTGTATGATGGCCACTGAAGCACTTGTCACAGCCTTCCCATCAGGTCATCCTGTAGGTGCTTTACAGTAACACAGCAATTTTTCTTATTTGTCCTGAAAATTTTGTTAAAGGCTCTTGATGAAATTTGGGCTTTCACCCTTGGTCAGGCATGTTTGCAAATGTGCCATGAGTTTTAACCTTCCTTATAATGCTCCCAATGATGCCTCTTGGAATGAAGCTCTTACCCACAATTGCAACACACCTTCAACACCCTCATTGGTTGGTTTTATACATGCATCCCGGTTGAAGCCAATTTAAGGTAATTATGTTTTGGCTCAACTTTAGGCAACAAAAATGAGTAGAAGGTTTTAAAAACAGCAATATTATATAGGGGTCGAATAATTGTCACATTAATAAAATATCCTATCAGTCATATTAACATCATATGTTTTCTTTGCTGATTGTATGCATAAAAAAAGTCGTTCAAAGCTTGAAAAAATTTGGTAAATTAATCTTACTATCTTTGGGGGGCCCAATATTTTTGACTGCAACTTATTATGGTTGCAACTTATTTATGCCTTATTTGGTCATTTCACACAATATGAAGTCACAGATAAATATTGCCTTAATGCTTTTGTAAACGGTCATTAAATTATTTGCTACTGTACTCAGTAGCAAGCCTAACTAAGAAATCCATAACAGAGACCGAGAAAAGTATGTTGGATCTGTGATACAGCGGGTCTATTTCTTCTCCAGAGGTCCTGTCAGCATTGTTTGCATTCACAGCATTATATATTCCAGGAAGTACCAGGAGATTTTTAAATCAAAGTCTGGTTGATTTAGTTATGGTTACATCTTCAAGCAGAACAATGATCCAAAGCATCAAAATCCACTCTAAAATGTTTAAATGAAACAGGTTAAGCCAAAGAAGAGAGAGCACAAGACAGGACCCAGGATTCTGCAAGATCTGGAGAGATTCTGCTTTGAGGAATGATTGAAAATCCCTTGTCCTGTGTCCTTAAGTCTTATAATACATGACACGAGAAGACTGCTGTTCTTTAGGCAAAAGGGGGTTGCTGGAAATACTGAATAGGGTAATTATGTTTTTCTGAATAAAATGTATTTTGTGATCACTTTTGACTTTTTCTTGAGGTAATGAACTCATTGAATTTGTGTCTCTTCTTTACTTGTTGTGAAAAGACCCACATGTGATAAACATTAAGGGGGGGGGGTTGTCATACTTTTTCACTCAAAGAAGGGTGTCAATAATTCTGGAGGGCACTGTAGATAAGTCAAAGGTGTACTTTAACGATAAATTAAACAAGATTAAAGTGTAGCCCTATGCAGTTATTAATGTGTTGGAAGCTGAAGGAGTGTTTGACCAGTAGAAGTTAGTATGTATGTAGTCTGAAATAAACAGGACACTATTGTGCAATATCCACGAGTACACAAGTACACTAAGACAAAAACACACTCAGGTTGTATGTATGCTTTATGTGGGTCATCTCCATGGATGCAGGCCTTTGATGTGGTCATCCTGAGGAAGACACCAGTAAAACACAGCACAGTTGTAATGGCATTGTAGACCTTAAATGGGCTCTTAAAATTCCCCATAACCAGGATTCTTGCATATCGACAAAGATAGTAAGTAGTACTAGTAAAAAAAAAATTCTACGTTTCAGAACAAAATAGATGACATTTTTTAAAACATATATAGAGTTACACAGTGACCAAAACATGTTAAATGTGTTAAATCTCCAAAATTAGATTCTGTTGAGCACCACAATTCTAGTGTGCAAATATACTTCAATATACTTTTAGTATGCGAATCATGTTTAGAGAAAACATGAAATTGTTTACATATTTTACAGTAACAGTAACACATGATTCTGTCTTTAATATCACTGTGTGGGACTGACTGATTGTGTCTCTCTCTTTCTCTTTCCCTCTTTCACTCTCTCTCAGAGGACTGTAAACTGACAGGAAGTGTCAACACAGATCAAGTGTTAAAGTCCAACCCACCACTTCTCACCTCCATTAAAGGGTGTCTCCATGCATAAATTTCTCAAATACCCCTTATAATACCTCTGGCCTTCTAAAATACCTCATATAATGCCCCCCCTTGCTTTGGACCACCTGCATAGTGGAACTTGGCACTATAGCCACACATTACATATTCCATCAGTGGTTTATTGGGATTACAACAATATAACACATTCTACTGCATTCACCTTGTGAAATTCTCACGCTGTCTTAGAACCCCTTAAAATTCCCAATGAATGTGCCAGTCACTGCATTATAACAGAAAGCCATGAAAATTATGCATCTGTGGTTAGATACAGCATATGAAAATATGGCAGGTCTTCTTAAAAATCACCTTATAACCCTATCAGAAAATTCACACATTGAGGTATAAAATGTTAAATAATAACTATTATTTGTCTGCTAATACCGCTATTGCTGTAATATTGCTATTAAATATTTAATTCATACATTTAGGTTTGTGGCTGGATGGTCAGATACATTCCATTGTCTACTATGTGATTAAATTCTAAACAAATAAGATTATTTGATTTATACTACTTTTAAGAGAATGCTAATATTCAATCTTTTAATTTCAATTTGCCCAAAAAATTTTGATAAAACCTTGAAAATGAACCTGTGACTAATAAGTATCAAACATGATAATGGAAACTTAGTGATACCACTGCTTTTACTTGGGCAAAACAAAGTTGAATTCTTGTATGTAATTTAAGTCATTACTGATCCAAAGTGGCAAGTGAATGAAGCCTATTAGCTTCAGTAGTGTGCGAGTTCTGTACAGTGCTTGGGTCATATTGTTCCACCTGACGAGTGCAGAGAGCAGAACAAAGGGCCTGCAGGGTAATGGAGCATTAGTGACACCTTCAGAACAAGTGTGAGAATGGAGTGAGGTTTCAGGGCCTGCAGTTGGGGGTCTGAAATGTTCCTCAGCGCTGCCAGAGAAGCCCCGACCATGACTCCATGGCTGGATCGTTGAGTAGGACCAGGTGTTGTCTAACAGTGTCAGACGGCCTGAATACACACCTTCAAGGCTAGTAAGAAGACTTTTTCAACTAAGTGTGAAATCATAACTAAAACACACACATGAATATTTAATTTATGTGTTCCTGTTGATCCAAACAGGATGATCTAACAAATGAACTTTGGCCATAAGGGAGATGTCACTGGCTACTTTTTGTTTGCACTGCCATTGCGTTTTCATCACAAATTCTTAGTCATTAGTGAAAGTGACCATTCTGTCATACGTGAACACACCACAGCACACAGTATGAACAGCACAAAATTCTTCCTCTGCTTTTAACCCATTCACCAAGTGAAGCAGTGGGCAGCTGGGAACACAGCGCCCGGGGAGCAGTGTGTGGGGTCAGAGTACTTGCTCAGAGTACCTCAGAGGTGCAGCTATGGGAACTGAACCCGTGGCTTCTTGATCGCAGGGCAAACGCCCTAACCACTAGGCTACCATCTGCACCATTAGAAAACTGTTATTGGTTCTGACAACCTTCTGAAAATATGTGCATGATGTGAAGTCTATTACCTTGCAGTGGAACAAAACCATAGTTCAATGTCAAAATAAATACTTTATGCTTTTGGCAAACTCTCAAATCAAATGGATGTCATAATGCAGGGCAAGACGCCTTTTTGTACATTCTGATTTGTATGTATCTAATAAAGGTGGTACTAATAATAATGATAGAATGATAGTGATGAACCCAACAGTCCATAATGTGTTTTTTGTAACAAAACTGTTTAAACACACACACACACACGCACACACACACACACAAACACACACACACGCACACATGCATACAAGCACATCCACAATTTTTGTTCTGTCAGTGAAGTATACATGCTCAACTCTAAATCAGAAAAAGCATGGAAAATTCAAATAAGTATTTTAAGTTGAACTTTTTTTTCATCAAATGCAGTATGAAACCACAATTTTATTCTAGTCAGTTCCATCTCGCTTGTTAATCCACATTAATTCCTGTTTTACAGGTCATGTCAACAGGTGATTATATAATCCTTCTATTAACCATGTTCAGAAGAAAAAATGGATGGCGCATGCTCAGGACCAAAGACAAGAAGGACCAACCAGACTGTTATCATTAGCATTAATGCAGAAAAGTACACTAAGATTCTAGAGCAACATACACTGCCTTCAAAACAACATCTTTTATAGGCATGTCCATGCATTTTTCAACAAGACAATGTAAAACCACATTCTGCACACATTGCAAGACATGGCTGTGGAAGAAGAGGGTACAGGTTCTGCACTGGCCTGTCTGCAGTCCTGACCTGTCCCCGATAGAAAAGGTGTGGAGAATTTTAAAACGAAAAAACAATGACCCCATACTGTTGCACACACCAAGACATGTTTGCAGGTAGAATAAAAACGTTAAAAAAGTTTCATCGCTTGGTATCCTCAGCATCAAAATATATTTTAAGTGTTGTGAGAAGAAATGACAACATTACAAAGTGGTAAATGCTTTACCATTCCTACACTTTCTGGAATATGTTACAGGCCTGATATGCAGGAATTAATGTATGAATGAATTAATTTAACGAAATTACGATAAAACATTACATATCTTGGTTCCATATTATCTGCAATGAAATGAAAGTTAAAGAAAAGTAAAGAATAACTATGTTTTTAATGTGCTTTTCTTTTAGTGTCCCAACTTTTTCCAATTAGTGGTTGTACATACATAATATATTACAAAAAGGTTTGTTTCTATGGTGCTTTAAAGCTTTTAGTTCACAGAACTGCAAATAATTAGTTACCAGAATGAAAAGCACAGACTTTTGTAATGTTAACTTACTTTTAAAAGTTTAGCTGCCTTTGTACATCTTTGCATCAGGCTTATGTCTTTGGGGAAAACCAGGTACGCTATGAAATAGATCAGTAATGACATGCCTTGGACATTAAACAGGGTACAGTTAATAGACTGACTTCAGAGTATAACAGTGGTGCCAACATTTTCTGATTTTATATATTACAGCTGATTGTAAAATATTTAATAGCCTATTACATAGAGCTGCCAAGTAGTATAATGATCACTGATTGCATAATTGTAAATTCCTATTAAAGAGGCCAGTAGTAAGATTAACTAAATACACACACTGAAGAGTTTCACTCTCAAACAGGTGTGTGTATGAAATATGTCCACATTTACCCTACCTGGCTGAGCTCAGGTGTATATTGGAGCCAGACGTAGTTTACCAGGTCATCGACCCAAACCACTCGCAGTTAAATAGAGAGAAAGTGGCCAATGATTCATTATTGTTTCACCTTGATGACCCTTACAATCATGGCTGTGACAAAAAGAAACGACCCCTGAAATAGGACGACCCATCCTCAGATCCTGCTCCCTTTTTGTGCACGGTAATGGAGCCGAGAGAAAGGGTTTGATGTGTGTTGAATGTGTTTACCAGGTGAGAATATTGCTCCATTTTCACCTCAGCAGTAATGATGATCAGCATGTTCAAGGCCTAAGCCAGAAAAGATGATTGCAGTATATTCACAGGCAATGTGTGATACAATGCACTTTTAATGTTTTTTTCTGTTTTCTGTATAATCATAAATATTCATATATTTCAGAAATAAAGACTTCTGCTCACAATTGTCTTCCTTATGGTTACACACATGTACTTGTCCTCACAAATTCATATCACCATTACAAATAAACAACATATCTATATCTTAAAAACATATATAGATGTCTTCCTTCTTTCAAAACAGCCACATTTCTGTAAAAGTCACCATTTTATTTTACCGCTCAGCTGTGTGTGTGTTTGTATGGGAAATGAGTTTCAGGGCTATAGAAGAGGAATGTTGTAGGGAAGGAGGGGCAACTACTGTTCTCCAAAATGACTATGAAAAGGACCTCCAGGACAAAGGCTCTGAGTGTATTCTTCGTCTGGCCCCAATACGCAAAGTATTGGCCTTGATTTTGACTGTCAGTAGCTACAAGGCTACTGAATCACATCTGGATTTAGTCTACTGCAGTGATTATAAACAAAAACATCACTACATGGTTTCTACTGTTGGTTTCTTTCACTTTAGTCAACTGTGGCCTAATTCTTTACTGAAAAAGCCATTCACTGGTTTATTTGATTCAAACGTGTACAGCCTTTCCACAGTACATAGATTACATCAACACCGTTTAGTATTCCACCATGCTTTAGGCAATAGTTGTCATGATATTTTTTATCCATGTGGAAATTATATCCCAACTGCTAGTGTCACCACTGAGGTACCCTTGAGCAAGGTACCGTACCCACACACTGCTCCCTGGGTGCCCCTCGTAGCGACAGCCCACTGCTTCACTTGATGAATGGGTTAAAATGCAAAGAAAGAATTTCAAATTGTTCACATTGTTCTGTGGCGTGTTCACACGTGACTATAAGGGTTAATAAATAAAAAAATTAATAAATTTGATAAATTCAATATTACATTACATTACAGTACATTACATTTACGTTTATGTTCCCGTTTACGGTTACGGTTATGGTTACGGTTATGGTTACGGTTATGGTTATGGTTATGGTTATGGTTATGGTTATGGTTACGGTTACGGTTACGTTTACGTTTACGGCATTTAGCAGACGCTCTTATCCAGAGCGACGTACATCAGTGCTTAAGTAATTTACATCTATTCTCTGTACAGCTATACTAAAATCAACACCTGCTTCTTACCAAGTTACTGCCAGCTAAGTTACACACCTTAATAAACAGTGAAGAGTGTAAGGACCCGAGGTTTTTTAAACATAAAGAAAAAGATATATATTACATGTATTATTACTTTACATTACATTCATTTGACACACTCTTTGCTCCAAAGCTACTTACAATATGAAACGCGTGATTTTGACTGTTCAGCAGCTACAAGGCTACATAATCACATCTTGATTTAATTTACAGCAGTAACTACCTATATGTATATAGAACATCATTACATGGTTCCAGAACATGTCACTATGCTGGTCTCATTCTCTTTAGTTTATTGTGGCCTAATTCTTTACTGAAAAAGCCGTTCACTTGATTTGTACATCGCTTCCAATACATATATCACATCAACACAATTTGGTATTCTCGCTTGCTTGCTTTTGGCAGTAGGTGGCACGATATTTTTTATCCATGAGGAAATGAGTTAATAAGTTAGATAAATTCAATGCATCATGTGATCAATTTTGTTGTTGTGGATTACATACAGTTTGCAGTCTCAGTCAAAGCATTGAGGCTTAAAGTTAACAAGTAACATCTGATAGGACGGAATATTATCTCATATTACATTTTTATGGCAGAGGCTTTTATCCTACCTTGAAAACCTTTAAGTTTCAGTGTGAGAACCAGAGGAGTTCTAAGTGCTAAAAGCTTTATGTCTGGAGTAGTCTAGGAAGATAGATAGGTGATGCTCTCTGAATAGATGAGTCTTCAGACGTTTTTTTGAAGATAATATTAAAATAAGTAAGGAAATCCTGAAAGAGTGATGCTGCAAAGGGTTGGAAGTCGGGACATCCCATGTTGGACGGGGTCACATGTCAAAGAAAGGGAAAGTGGGGGCGCTTGAAGTTGGAACTGAGAGGTAGTATGTCAATTCTGTCGGCGTGATAACAGTTGGGAGCAACATGTTAATAAACAGAGCTGACCTGGCCTGGGTGGTCGGCCGTTGAGTGTTTGCTCTCTTCATTAGGCGCTCTGGTGTCAATAATTAGACAGCGCGCGCCTCAAAGGCACGGATCCGCGCGCCTGTGTTTGAGCCTGGTTTGGCGAGGTCCTTACAGAGCTCCGGGCCCACAGCACAGAGCCGCGGAGTTTGCAGAGCGGCCCCATAATCCCCGTTCTGAAAGAGACACTATTTGCACTAAAGCAGCGTTAGAAAGAGAATCACTTCCTTTAGTGGGAGCGCTGCTTTTCATCTGCAGCGTTTCAAGTCTTAAATGAGACCTAATAATGAGACAGCCTGCAGCAGGCTTTCCCTTTACAGCACCTGCATAGGTATTAGTTCAATATAAGTGATATCTGTCACAGTTTTTTTATTTCCCAGCCATCATTCCAGACACCACTGGATTATACTTTGTTAGTGTGACGTTATAAAGTATATTTCAATGATATCTGTCATTGTTTTTTTTCCCTCAGACATCATTTAATACGTATAGAGACATCATTTGATTATACGTCATAACGTCACACGAATAAAGTTTAATTCAACGTCACTATGCTATCTGTCACGGTTTTATTTCTCAGCCATCAATAAGTATAGAGACATAATTGCATTATGCTTTATAACGTTACACTAATAAACACTGTGGTAAACAACGATAACGTGCAGAATCACTGCAATGGTGCCGTGGAAATTAACTGGAAATACAAAAAAAAACTGTGCCGTCAACTTTTTAACTCATAAAGGAAGCAACCTGAAACTGGCTAAACCTAAAAGCTGACTAAATATTTTAGTTGATTTTATATCTTATATTGTTCCTGTCTCTATGTTTTCTGTATGTCTGTAGTCATAACATAAGCAGTTTCCTCCAGGATCAATAAAGTTTTCTGATTCTGATTAATTGAACGTCAGTTCCGGTCAACAAAAGTAAAATACATGTTATTTCTTTGTTAGCTCAGTAGAAGTTCACTGAACACCAGATCTAAAGTCAGTTTTAGGTCAGCCCACAGTGAGAGCGCTGTATCATTAAGTGCTCGGCTGTGGGATTAGGCCCCTCTGTGGATTACAATGAGCTGTTTTCAGCTCTCCTTGTTTTCACCGGGAGTAAAACTACCGAAAGTAGCACCGTCCCGGACCTGCAAAAACACACACCTGGCCATTATGATGAGGGAGGAGAGCTGATCAGTGTATTTACATGAAACATAAACCTGAGACTCTCATCTGACACCTCGAGACTGTAACCGAACTGTGAGATAAAACACTGACCTTCAGGTGTCAGAGTCACGAAGGCATTCTTATTTTTCCAACCCAACAATAATAACAATCACAATCACAATAATAATAAGAACATCATCAACAACAACAAGAACAACAATACTACTACTACTACTACTACTACTAATAATAATAATAATAATAATAATAATAATAATAATAAGAAGAAGAAGAAGAAGAAGA
>JBBIGA010015208.1:0-14892 GCA_037576975.1 Alestes dentex | reverse complement strand
GAATACAGTTACTCATAATTTGTATTCTAAATACGTAACGCCGGTACATATATTCCGTTACTCCCCAACACTGGTTACATTTAATAACCTGTGTAATTCTAACAGGCTAGGAAGCTGTAATGCCAGTACTATTAGCATGCATGCTAGCAGCTAGAGAGTGACTGGCGAAATGAGCCTTTTAAAGCTGTGTGGAAGGCTATGAGTAGAAGGCTATGTTTGGAAGGCTATGTGTGGAAGGCAGTGTGTGAGGGAGGTGGTGTGTGTGTGTGGAAGGAGGTGTGTGGGAGTCTGTGTGTGCAGAAAAAGTTGTGTGGAAGGCTGTATTTGTGGAAGTCAGTGTCTGTGCACAGTGCGATGTGTGTGGAAGGCTGTTTGTGTGGAAGGAGGTGTGTAGAAGGCTGTGTGTAGATGCCAGTGTGTGTGGAAGGCTATGTATTGAAGGCTGTGTGCAGATGCCAGTGTGGAAGGCTGTGCATGTAGAAGGTGTGTGTGGAGTTTGGCTTACGGTGGAATTGATTAACATGTCAAAGTGAAGCTGACTGTAACAGAGCAGATGATGCGAACGGGGAATCACTGACTGCACATCATGAAAACACTCACCCTCGTCATCCCCTGCTGTTGTTCCGCGTGTGCGGTTGCACGTGGATGTGTGTGGACGTTTTGACAGTGATCGGCTCTCGGAGCAGCTTCATCATCCTGCTGCTGTCTGAAAGCATGAGATGAGTGTACGCCACTGGATGATCTTGCCATGTGAGGAGACTCCAGATGTCAAACATGGCCTTATACAAAACTTCTTCCTTACTTGGTGGCTCTGTGTCTCCGGGTCGACAGTGGAGCTTCAGAAGTCACAGGAAGCTTTGTGTTGTGAATATTTGTCGTCTAGAATCAGAGAAGACAAACTTTAAAGAAATGTATATAAACTTCACAGTGTTTGAAACTTGGCATCTCTTTTTAAAAATTATACCACTTAAAAGTCACAATAACAAAATGTATTTTTATTTTTGATCATTTAAGCAAGTAGAAAAAGTGTGTGGTATAAGAAGCTCAATTATGTGTGAGTGTGAGGGTAGGAGTAGAATGGGTGTGGGTGCATGTGAAGTGTGTGTATAAAGGGTGTGTGTGTGAGTGTGGCAAGATAGAAGGGGTGTGAATTGTGGAAAAATTGAGGAATTTTGGAAAATACCCTTTAACCCTTAAGCTGGTAGCGCCTTATGGTTACGCCACCTTTCCATTCAAGTGTAGCGTCACACCGGTGTGATCTGGAACGTTTAATACTGAACTTTCTGACACTTCTAACTGCTGATCAACACTGCAGGTTAATGGAGATTCAGGATTACAGTCGATACACCTTCGTCTTTACACTCAGTTTTATATTTATACTTCTTTACCTCTGACATCCCATCAGTAACTAAATCACACTAAAGTCGGGCTGCATCCCAACATCTGACACACTGACAGACGGAGTGCCATGCAGGACACTCAAGAGCACAACACACACACACAACCATGAAACACAGATTACAGATTTGATGCTGTGAAACAAATCTTTATACTGAACCATTCATTTATCACTACAACGGCACTGTAATTGTGGCAACCACAGCTCGCGCTGTTGTACAACAAACGTGATCATCATATAGAACGAGTTACTAGTCAAGTCAGATGAGTCACACAGGCATTGAGGCAAAGGCTCTCTCATTGATGAGGAGAAATTTAGAAAATTAACACCTTTATTTAAAAAAAAGATACATTTGCAACTGTAAAGAAATGGCTAAATTTGTCTATTTCGTCACTGGCCTGAAACTGCTGATCTGAAACTGCGGCTCTGAAGTCAGGTGGTGCAACCAGAATAAATACTACAACATAAAGTTATGGATTGTTGAATTTTAGTATAGAACAGTTTGAAACTCCTCCACTGAAGGTTTAAATGTTTAATTCAGCCTTCATTCAGTACAGTTACAGGAAGGCAGAAGAAGCGAGAGGGAGATGAATCTGCCAGAAGCCCCGAGGAACAGGTCAGTTTGCAATGGGGTTCAGACAGTTTACTGCAGAATGAGAGAGATTTGCTGGAGGATTAGTGTAAATTGCTGTAATGTCCCCTTGGGGACGGTGTAAATACGCTGTCCGTTCTCATAGAAAAGACATTTCCTGGATCTGGAGTGCATAAATGGGTGTTGTGGCTTTGTTCAATTTTTAAAGCCACAGAAAAACATGTTGTTTTACTCTGTAAAACCACTAAACTAACAAATCAGAGCATTCAATGTCTTATATTTGTTTGTTGTAAGAATTGTTATAGTTTGTTTTCAATAAATTTACAGTTTACTTACTTTCACTTACTTTAAATAATTTTATAGAAATAAATTCTTACATTCTTACATCTAAGATACATTGATCAACCCTAACATTGAAACCACCTGCCTAATATTCATACCTCCAAATCAGCTCTGACCCATTGAGGTCTGGACTCTGAAGGTCTGTGGTTTGGCACAAGCAGACCTTTTGAGTCCTGCAAGCTATGATGTTTGGCCTCCATGGATCGGACCAGTTTGTCCCACAGAAGTTCGATCAGATTGAGATCACACCTTGAGCTCTTTGTGATGTTCCTCAAATTGTTCCTGAACAGTGTTTGCAGTGTGGGAGGCTCTTAAAAAAAAGAATGCAGATTCTCCAGTAGATCATCACCCAGAGCATCACACTGCCTCCGCCACCTCGCCTTTTTCGCATAGTGCTTCTTGCTCCATCTTTCTCTCTCTCTCTCTCTCTCTCTCTCTCACACACTCACACACTCACACACACACACACACACACACACACACACACACACAGCCATCCACATAATGTAGAAGAAAACGAGATCCATCAGATCAGGGCACCTTCATCACTCTATGATTCAGCTCTCCACTGGTAGTGGACAGGGGTCAGCATGGGCACTCAGACTGGTCTGCAGCTATGCAACAGGGGCTGTGTGGATGGACCCCTTTCTTTCAGAGCAGCATGAACTTCTGCAGCAGTTTGTTCTACAGCAGATCTTCTGTGGGATCAGACCAGATGGGCTGGTCTTCACTCCCCATGGCCATCAGTGAACCTCAGGCGCCAGAGTGAGGTTCACTGACTAATATAATACACACCCCTACCTTGACAGGAAACATTGTAACCTGATCATTAATGTTCTTTATATGTCAGTGATTTCATGCCATGGCTGGTTGTTGAAGACTGTTGGGTAGATTTGAAATGATTTCAGCTTCAGGATATCATTTGTACAGTGCAGCTTCTGGAAATGGAAACTGTATTACCTGTTTGGAAACTTTTCTATGGTGGCTGCTCTTAAAATGTCTCAGGAGGAGATGGATGCCGCTCACTAAACAAACTCATTTGTTGAGTTGAATGAGGGGAACTCAGCGCCGCTGTGCTTCTCCTCCCCACCAAATGAACAGCCACATAATCAATAAGTTCAAATGCATGGCTGAGTTGGCAAGGCGGACGGACGAGGCAGTAAACTCTGCGGTAGTGAAATAACACCCGCTACAGATAATAGCTCTGCCTTTAGAGGCTGTTTGTGCTGTAGTCTTTCATTTAGACACCACTCTGTTCTGAAAGTTCCCATGTTTTTAGACAGTGAACTCTCATTAAAGCAATAGTTCACAACCCCCATCAAGTGTAAATCTGCCAAGACACATTTGGAGTCCCAGCTAAGAGGCTAATGTAGCTAGCGAGTAATGGAAGCTTATGCAAGACCAGTTAGCATGGCGCTAATTTCATGTCTTAATCATCACACACGTCATTGATCCGTAATAGATCTGCGTATGCAGTTTCAGAGTCTGTAAGTTATCCTGTTATCCTTAACCCTCATGCTATGTTCAAATTTACCAACATCCTTTATGCTTGGGGTCAATTTAAATCTCCAGAAAATGCCTGAAATTACAATTGCTACCCAAGTTGATGCATCGGTACTTGATGTTTCTTTGTAGACAGTACTTTATAATATATACATAAAAAATATATACATGTAATACATGAAATATCGAAGTTCTGATGGAAAATGTTTTCCTCCCTCTCCGTTATGTGACCTATTAGTGGTTCTCACACTACGACACATCTGATTATGCTTAATCATTATTGCCCTGAAACAGAGATTTTTTTTTTAAGATAATAGAACTGTATATTATAGTGCCCTCAACATAATCCAGAACAATTGTTGGTATTTCTCATATAAAATCCTGGAATAAAAATTATGTGAAAAATGTACAAAATGTACAAAATGTGTACTGACACTGAAAACAGTCTGTTTCCCCAGAGTGCTGGATTTCAGGCTAAAGGGAGAAACAGCCCAATTCAGTAGATACAGACTCAGTACGTTTAGTGCCCAAATCATGGAAAATTCCATAAAACGGACAGATATTTGGATATTTCAGATTCAGATTCAGATTTTATTTGTCACATACAATATCATACAAGGTACGACATGCAGTGAAATGCTTTTTGCAAATGCCCGACCTTAAAGGCAGTGGAAAAAAGCAGTAGAAACAGTATGATGGTAGATGGTAAGATAAGTAGAGAGACAAGCATATTTGGAGACAAACAGGGCAGACAACATATGACATTTCGACTTTATGATGCTCACTCATTTTTTTGTATTTTTTTCTGTCACTACAGTACAATGTACAAGTACAGTATATTTATGTCCTTTTCTGTGGCCTTTTCTGCAGCTTAGTTGTGTTTTTATGTTGAAGATTGTGATTTCACAGCTGTGTTAGGATAGGTAAGTGACTGAGGGTAGGACTCCCTGTGTGTGTGTGTGTGTGTGTGTGTGTATATATATATATACTTAAATATATATATATATATTTATTTACTGTTGTTTCCTGTCTCTGCAGAAACGTGGTCTTTTCTGGAGTGTCTATCTTCACACTAGAACTGAAAACAACCAGAGAAGAAGGCTCCGAGGGTCCCCTTCTCAAAAAGATGTTACGTTCTGTGACGTGAAGGCAGAACTGGCGTTATCGAGTCTGCAGTTGTCTGAAAGCTGTTCTGTACATCAGTGAATATCTGCACTTTCACAGGCGGAAGACTTCAGCCCTGCCCGTCTCACAGCATCTGAAGTCTGCTTTGAACGGAATGGCTCGTAATGCAACTGATGTGGAGCCTCTGACGGACGGTGAAGCGGCTGGATGTCAGACTGTGGTTTGATTCAGAAGTTCGCCTCTTCTTGCTGGCAGGTTGTTTTCACTGATACGTTTTTCAAGCCCTCAATTTGCAGACACTCGACATCTACAGAGCTGGCGCCTTTCGAGAGGCCTCGTCTACATGAATTAAAGAACGGAGCTAATTGTCCAGACTGTTTTAAGGAGGGAACAGATTTGCCTGTTTCTCTGCTGATAACACAACCAATTATCTGCGGGCTCTGAAGCCCGGCCTGACCGATTGCTTCAGGACCGAAGCGTAATTGATATTCACAATAATGCGGCCATCAATTCAGCTGCCAGTGAAGTCCTGGATTAGCTTTCTTGGGGCCAAGACCGACTCCGATTTGTTTGGTGGACAGCAGTCATAATCATAAATATCACAAATAAATATAAAATATATAAAATTGTAAATACCACTTCAGAGTTGCCTGTGAAAGCCTCTTTCCCCATCAAATGATATCCTCTCAGGATGCACTCAAATGGGAACAGTGGGCCAGTGCCCATATTCAGTATTTTTCATGTACACATCAAAGCTGAAATGTGTTGATTTAATTGTAAAAATTGACACTTAATGAGCAGTTATTTAGGGTTATTAATGCAGTAAAATGAACAAAATCCAGATGTTTAGTGTAGAAACCCAACATCAGATACACATCAAATACTGGTTTGAAATATTAAGCAAATCCAAATATCTGTCCATTTGATAAAAGTTCAGTGACATTCTTTTATGTTTTTTCTATTATTTTAAAATACTTGGCCTCAAAAATATCAAAAATACTTACAAATATGCAGCATTTTAGAACAAACGCAATGTCTAGTGGTTAGAGAGTTGCCCCTTCAATCAGAGGGTTGTGGGTTTAAATCCCAGGACTGCTTGTGGCACTACTGATGTACCCTTGATCAAGGTACCGTCCCCACTCACTGCTCCCCGGGCGCTGTGTTCCTGGCTGCCCACTACTTCACTTGGTTAAATGTTCCGTTCACAATGTGTGCTGTGCGGTTTTCACAAAAAAATGGCCACTTTACTTTAGAGGGCAGGAGTGAGTAACGTTTGTTTATTTGATGTTTGTTAAGAGCGGTAAATGTTTTTTTAATTTGATGTTAACACGTAGATGATGTTGGTGAGTACTGTTTGTTTATCTGATATTAATAATTCCTTTAGATTTAGACGGTGAGTAAATGTTTTCAGATTTTGATGTTAATAAAACCTTTAGAGCTTGGCAGCGAGTAACTATGTTTGTTTGATATTTGTTACCACCTTTAGAGGACAGCGGTGATTAATGTTAGTTGCTGTCAATGTTTTAAATATTTAAAAATGGACAAAAGTCCAAACGGTTTGAGATTTTGCCATGCTAATGCACTGCTGTCCATATCTGGAGCGAACGGTGTGTCAGAATCCGCATCTGTATGTCTTGGAGATGTTTTTCAGAGCTCAGGGAGGAGATGATGGCGGATCGTTCATTTCTAAAGGTATCCACACAGACTCTTTGATGTTGTTGTGGCCTATGAGGGAACACTCCTCACAGACGTATCACAGCAGCCAGGCTGAGGAAATGGATCCGATCCATCGGCTGGAGGGCGAAGCAGGAGTGTGTCCTCCACCGCACTCGCTCTCTCAGCGATTTAACCATCAGCCATCGAAACACATCAGAGGATCCAGCGTCCGAGACGTCCTTCACCACATGAGAGGCACATTTGGCCGAATCTGGCATGAAAACCACCCCCCTCCCCACCAAAAAAAACTCACCCATCATCATATCCTCCACATTTTGATCTCGTATTTGTCAGTTCTGGTTGTTTACACTCAAGGCTGCGAATCTGACATGTGGAATAAGCTCTCTCTCTCTCTCTCTCTCTCTCTCTCTCTCTTTCTCTCCTTCACTCCGGCGCTGATAAAGTGGCTGCAGAAAGCGGAGTAATTCAAAGAGGTGAGAGAGGACGAGGTAAAACAAATTCTGGAAGTGAATCCTCTCCCAATCCGCCCTGCAGGCAGATAACAAGCAGAGGAACAGAGAAACCAATTGGCTTCAGTTTAAAGTACACACACACACACACACACACACACACACACATACACACACACACACACACACAACAGCAGCTTCAATTGTCTGGGCTCAGATGTCTACCCAGGTATAATTTGCCTGTGATGCTTGAAAAAAATAAATAAATAAAAAAATAAAACCAGCACAGTTTGATTAGAAAACCCATTTTTAAAGTTTAAATATGTTGCTTTTTCTTGATGAAGTTCAAGAGTAAGAACAGAAAGCTCCATTTGCAGGATCTTCAAGTAAATAAAGAAACAAATAAATAAATAAATAGACAGTTAGGCAGGCTGCTATTTGGAGTGCCGTGCGCCCCGGGGAAGCCCTCGCTGCTCTCAGGCTGGAGCCGAGGAAAGCAAATGTTTTAAAAAGAAGAGGGGGCTTATTATCTGGAGCGCTTTTAAAAATAAAGATGCTGAAAAGGGTCCTTTCAGTTCCCTGAAGAACCTCTCAGGCGTGGACGGTTCTTTAAAAGGCCCAGACACTACATTTTCTGTGTATTTATTTATTTATTTTGCCCTAAGGTCCACTCACGACATTTATTTTATCTCATTTTCCCAAGACCGTCTCTCTTTATCCCTTACAATTAAACAGGCTGTTTTCAGTTACTGTGTCTGTGAGAGTGATATATGTAAATGAGCTCCTTATAACCTCATTGTGGGTTGGTGGAAAGTGAGATGGACCAAATGACAGTTCAACATTTTGTCTCCTCCTCCCCCTGTGTGTCTCCTCCTCCCTCCTCGTGTCTCCTCCTCCCTCCTCCTGTCTATGTGTGTCTCCTCCTCTCTCCATGTGTCTCCTCCTCTTTCTGCCTGTCTCCTCTTCTCTGGGTGTCTCCTACTCTCTCTGTGTGTCTCCTCCCCTCTCCATGTATCTCCTCCTCTCTTTGTGCGCCTCCTCCTCTCTCTGTGTGTCTCCTCCTCTCTCTGTGTGTCTCCTCCTCTCTCTGTGTGCCTCGTCCTCTCCCAGTATGTCTCCTCCTCTCCCTGGGTGTCTCCTCCTCTGCATGTGTGTGTCTCCTCCTCTCCCTGCCTCTGTCCTTCTGTCTCTCCATGTCTCCCCCTCTCCCCGTGTGTCTCCTCCTCTCTCTGTGTGTCTCCTCCTCTTTCTATGTGTGTCTCCTCCTCTCCCAGTATGTCTCTTCCTTTCTCTGTGTAACTGATCCAAAAGTCCTAAAAAAGCATTTTCACACTACAAACGAACAAACCTTGCTTCAATCTAATCAGTTTCTTTTCTCGTGCGCTGGTGTTCCAAACTAAAATTAGACAGTCCATTACTTTGTGTGAAGAATTGTTCTTGTCTTCTCTCCAGCTAAACATCTCCTCGTCTTTGAGATGATGTTCACATCGATGATGATATCAGTTGCTTGATTTTGACTCATTCAGCAGTACCAGCTGTGTTTGCTACAATTACAGTACCATTGTAAGGGTGATAAATACTTGATGAAGGCAGTTTATAATGACATGTAGCCAAACAACAGCTCTGCAAAGTCGTTTGCCCGTGTGGCTTTGATGTGTGTCAGGTGGTTCAATAGTTGTGTAAAACATAAAGATTTGTTTTACAGCATCAAACAGCGACTGCGTGTTTCTTGCCTGTGTGTATTGTGCTCTTAAGTGTCCTGCACGTTGTTCCATCCGTCAGTTGGTGTGTCAGCTGTTGGGATGCAGCCCAATTTAGTGTGATTTATTTACTGATGGACGGTCAGATGTATAAAAGTATAAATACAAAACTTTAAATTTAAAGACGATGGCGTATCAATTGTAATCCTGAATTTCCATTAACCTGCAGTGTTGATCAGCAGTTAGAAGTGTTAGAATATTTCTGAACATTCCAGATCACACAGGTGTGACAGTACACTTGAATGGAAAGTAGTCAGGCTGCGCAACTGTGAGACACTACACGTTGAAGGGTTAAAAGGTGCTACCAAAACAAGCATTTCCAGCCTTGCCCCTCTCAAGTTCCTCAACATCTCACAGAAGAGCTCATGTTAATGAGTGTCGAAGCGACAGTTCATCAAGCAGCCTTTCAGTTCAGTGCAGAAAAACGTCACAGGAGAAGATACTCTGTTGTTTGATGGGGTTTTATAATTATCTCCTGCTTGGAGCTTATCGGAGCCTCACCAGGTACGAGGCAGGAGAAAACGCAAGGATTTAATCGCAGTTCTCATTAACCCGAAGTGCTCGAGCGATTGCCAGGAGAGCTCCAGACAAACAAGGCCGACCATTAAAGACTCTGCGCTGATTCTCATTCTGTGGATCCTCCAGAGTGATCCTCCGGAACTCGCACTGTGCTTCTCAGTAGGCGGGGTGGCAATGTCGACCCTAAAGGTCACAATGCACTGATGCTCCCCAATAAAAAAAAGGGGGCGTGAGCGTCTCTGAAACACAACAGTGCTGCGGAGAGATTTGTATTCAGGCGGATTCTGCACCCCGACCCAGGAGAACATGAACAAATCCTCTAATTCCCACAGTCTGAGCTTGTAAATAAATAATGAGGCATTATGGCATATTAACGAGAAAAGAGCAAGTTTAGCACCGATGTCTCGGAATTATCCATTCTTATGAATATGCAAAGTAACACAGCAATGCACTAATGTATGAATTACCCGTGCTGGAAAGTCATTTCATACAGAATTAGTCATAATCTACAGACAAAATGTACATTTCAATATATATTGCAATAATATAAAAATTCCTGAGCTGTAAAATCTTTTTTTTTTCATATAGTATTAGTCATAATCTACAAGAATATGAAATATTCTATGTATATGTATTCTACATATATATACATGAATGTCGCTAATACCTAATATATATATATATATATATATACAAAAATAGATAGATAGATAGATAGATAGATAGATAGTTAGATATATAGATGGACAGAGAAGAGTCTTATTCTGAATTTTCCTTTAATCTGGGTTTCTGTTCAGAACCTCACTTCACCTCAGACCTCCAGTGTTAAATTGTCAGGTGTTTTCAGCTTTTTAAAAACCAAGGCCACAATTACAGGGTGTGTGTTTGGGGGGGCGGCTAATCCAGCTGCTTTTCTGTGAGACCCACAATATTATCAGAGCTGGACTGAATTACACGCTACCTATTCGTTCGGCAGCAACAAATAACATTTTTGGTTTGTTTTTTTAGGATGCAGAGTAAATGTTTTCCATTCCATTAGACTTGAGAGGTGACTTATTAGCGAGAGCGAGAGCCTGGTCAAACCGCCGCTCCTCAAGCTTTTATCTCTGGCCTTGCATAACTCGCTCGTCCTCTCTCTCTCTCTATCTCTCTCTCTCTCTCTCTCCTGTCATCTCTTTCTCCCTTCTCTCTCCTTCCCTCTCTTTCTGTTTTGTTCTCTCTCTTATTTTCTCATTTTCTCTCTCTCCTGTCTCTCTGTCTTGCCCTCTGTCTCTTTCTCTCTTTCTTGTTCGCTCTCTTTTTTAAATCTCTTTCACTTTCTCCTCTCTCACTTTTTCTCTCTGTCTCTTTGTCTCTCTCTCGCTGAGTGGCTTTTACATTGTGCTCAGACCGTATAAACACTACCCATTAAAGCAGCGCTCGGCTCTGCCGTACAATGTTCTTCTCTCTATTCACCCCCTCTTTCTGCACAGTATGGTTGCTAGGTAACATCTCTGACCATCGGCCAAACGGAATCGGTGCTAAAGACATGCCATGCATTGATATGTGACAACTCCACATTGATTTTTTTTGTTTTCTCATAACGTGTGTGTGCAGGGGAACAGCAAGGCCGGACCCCCTCGCTAACAAGGAGCTTCACCATTTGATTTCTGAAGCGAATATCAAGTAAAATCAAGTCAAGTCAAGTAAGTGTTTATTGTCTTTTCCGCAAGTAAGTGTTTATTGTCATATATAGTATGCAGTGAAACCAAACATCTCAATTATCCTCCAGAACTGCTGTGTCCCTTCCAGACCTCAGCACTCCTTCAGGACCACAACGTTCCTCTGGGACCATAATGTTCCTCCAGCACCTTAACATTCCTACAGGATCAAACACACCTTCCACCCCCAATCCTCACTATGTTCTACAGAGGGACCATAGAGAGCATTCTCTGCAGCTGCATCATAGCCTGGTATGGGAAGTGTAACATTTCAGATCACAGGAGCCTACAGAGGATTGTGAGGACAGCTGAGAAGATCATCGGGGTCTCTCTTCCCTCTGTTACAGACATTTACACCACACACTGCATCCGCAAAGCCACCAGCATTGTGGACGACCCCACTCACCCCTCACACACTCTCATTTCCCTCATCCCATTTGGAAAAAGTTTCCGTAGCATACGGGCCTCCACTGCCAGAATGGGGAACAATTTCTTCCGTCAGGCCATCAGACTCCTCAACCGGAACTGAAGCATAAAAACTGTAAACCCATCCGCCCCATTTACTGCAGTCAACAAAAGCTGCTACAGTACAAGTGTGATTGCATACAGTATTATAACAGACACTATATTCAAGGCATAACGAATATAAAAACCCAACCATAGAGGTAAACACCAGTAAATAATAATTGTGCAAATAACAGGACAGAGAATGTGCAATAAATAAATAGTGTTTACAGTGGCGCTTGGGGTGTAAGTTGTTTAAGGAAAAAGATGGGTGTGCGAGGGGTGTGTGGAGGAGAAAAGTTGTGTAAGGGGTGTGTGGGGGAGAAAAGTTGTGTAAGGGGTGTGTGTGGGAGAAAAGGTGTAAGGGGTGTGTGCTGAATGTGTGAGGAGTGTGTGTGCAGTGTTTGAGGGGTGTGTGTGGTTATCCACTATACTGGTGAATGTACATGACATTAGAATGTATTGGACAGACTTAGCATAATCCAAGCTTGCTTTATTTGTCTGATACGATGTGATGAGGCTTGTGACTGATTTGAGTGGTACAGTGCCCCTTCCAGGCCGTGTTAATGAAAGGTGGATTGCAGCCTAACGGACGTCCTCCAGACAATTAGCTTCCTAATGCTAGTCATTGTCCTCACCTCTCGGGCCGTGAATACGGCGCCGGCTGCCTACAGGCCTACAAATTTTGCTCTTCTGGAAGCTGATTGGTCGCATTTTCCTCAGGCTGTGGCCCTGCCCCCCCATTCCACCACCCCAGCCCTCAGAGCATGGAATGAGCTGACAATTGACCTTCCTCATTTAATAAAAGCTCAAACAGAAGACACAGCAGATGCATTTTAATTACCCTCCCCCCCAATTACTCGGCCTCATCCCGGGCAGCTGTTGCCGCGCTGGGATCAAATTATGGGCTGCACTCTGCCCAGGCATCATGAGTGTGATGGTGAACCATCGGGGCGGAAAAACTGGGCTATGTCCCATTACCTCCTTTTAAGTGGTGAAAGAATAGTTCAGCAGAAAATAAGACCACCCCCACCTCCCTCTCACCCCAAACGTGGTTGACCTGCCAGGGGACGTCTGGTGTCTGAAGTTTTCTCTTTTAATTTTAGTGCAAAGTAGGTCACTAGTTTCGCTGCTGATTGTTTTGTTTTTCAGCCTAAAGCGCTAAAATGAGTGCACACCTCAAGCTGAAGAGGGCAGCACCTCACCTGTGTGAAAACAAAATCTTAGCAAATGAAATGATCTCAATTCAAGGCAATGACTGTTATATTTTTGATCTGATGTACATATTTTTTTAGTTTATTTTGCTAATTGTAGTGACTCTTCAGCCATTATCTGATCCAGCACATCTTTAAACATTTAAACCAGTTTACCCGTTGGATATCTCATTTTGTCATTGTTGCTAAGTTTGTTTTCGCTTGTGCGCCACCATTCCACACTAAATTTGACAAACTGTTACTTTGTGTTGTGAATTATTCTTGTTTTGTCTCTGGTTGCGCCATTTGACTGCAGAGCTGCAGCTTCAGAGGAGCAGTGTCAGACAGAATGACCGTCTGATGTCTATTTGATGTAAATATATGAATTTTTAAAAATAAAGACATTCATTTTCTAAATATCTCCTCGTCAGGCAGACGATGTTTGCCAAGATGCTAAGCAGACTCGTTTAACTTTCAGCAGGATAATCATGTTTGTTGTACGACAGCATCCGTTCTGTGGTTGCTATGGTTACAGTGCGATTAGTAGTGATGAATGAATAAGGGAGAAAATAAATACTGGATAAAGACAGTTTATAAAGGTATCTAACCAAAACATCAGCTCTGCAGGATCGTTTGCTGCGGTTGCTTTGACGTGTGTCAGGTGGTTCAATAGTTGTGTAAAATGTAAAGAGTTATGTGTGTTGTGCTCTTGATTGTCCTGCATGGCGCTCCGTCCGTCAGTTGGTTCATCAGCTGTGATGCAGCCTGAGTTTAATGTCTTTTAGTTACTGATTGACTTTCAGATGTATAAAAGTTTAAATAAAGAACTCTGAGTGTAAAGATGAGGGCATATCAACTGTAATCCTGAATCTCCATTAACTACAGTGTTGATCAGCAGTTAGAATGTTCAGTGATTAATGTTCCACACTGGTATGACGCTACACTTGAATGGAAAGTAGTCAGGTGGCGCAACCATGTGACGCCACACACTTCAGCGTTAAAAATTATACCCACCACCCCTACTAAATAACAAACCACCTACTAAGCATTTACACATGTTCATGTTTACAGAAACTGCACAAAGAAGAAGCGAGATTTCAATGTAATTTCCAATTTACTTTCAATTTCAATTTAATGTCGTTTTACTGTGATTGTATTTAATTTAGTGATTGTTGAGCACACATGAGAAAATGCATGCCGTCCATACAGCACATACTCCTGTAATCACATTTCACTTACAGAGATCAATATTGCATTAATCTCTCAGTCTGTGTGAGGGAAGATATTGTTATGTCAGAAAAAAGAGACTTAATTACAGTCCATTTATTCGTCATATCAATAGGAACTGATTTCCCACAGAAACCAGCATGGAATAATAATGAACCTCAAAACCTGATCACATCTGAAATTTACTTCAGCATCAGGCTCGGCATCAACGAGGGGGCCTGAATGGACTTTATTTGCCAGAAAACACCATATTTTTGATTAATCACTAGTGACCTACAAAAAGGACAAGGTTAATTTATTGTCACTCAACATGTAAATACATGAAGAACGAAATCTATTAAGTGATGAAACTGTTAACGAGTGCACTTGAAGTTAAAGGACAGTCAAGAATTTGACTCTGCATCACCACACAACCATTTCTTTTAACACATTTTCATTTATATTTGGGTCAAAGACGAAACTGGGATTTTAAGCTTCAAAAAAATAAAAGTATTCTATAAATTATTTTTTTTTTTCTTTTTTGGGTAAATTGGTTTGTCTGTTATTTAACTTTAATATTTTCTGTGCAAAAAATAGTAACCAACATACATTTTTACTCTTTTTTCTAAACAGCGACCCATAAAATGTCATTCAGTGTAATAAAATAGATAATTTAAAAGAATAGTGCATGGCATTAGAAAATTGAAACGAGTTACATGACTTATTAAAATACTATATTTAGTCTCTTCATTGAAACCAAAATTTCTTACACTGAATGTTAAAAAGCCTATATGAAATGCTACCATCAGCACTATACTGTTGTAATATTATTATCATTAGGCTACTATAGCCACAGTCCTGAATAAATGACAGCAGAGGGAAATATTGCCAAATTGTTGGTATTTTATTGAACAATGAACATG
>JBBIGA010015188.1:0-14892 GCA_037576975.1 Alestes dentex | reverse complement strand
TAAACCCTGCTTGATAGGAAACCCCTAAACAAATAATCAATTATTAATTGACTATTTATTAATCAATTAATAAATATGAGGGTGAATCAGCCTAAACTGATTCTGGTGGAGGATATCAAAATTAACCTAAATTAAATTATTCAAATAACCCCTACACAGTGTCTTAAGAATACGCAATTAGATTGATCCTTGACCTGATTATAATTACTTCTAGAAAGTTTTAAGCTTTATTCAAATTTTCAGAACTTCATATTCTGGAGATGAGAAGAATGAGAAGATGAGAAGCATTAATTGCTGAAGTATTCAAGGGTGGGCACTGGCTAACCATAACTTGTCCAGACAGGAACTATGTCAGTTGTTAATGATTAAAAGGTGTTTCAAAGTATCACATCAGGATGCTTCTTCATTCATACAGGTAATCTAATTGACAAGTTAATAGTTCACCAAGGAATGAACCAAAGAAAATTTCAGATGAATCAGATGGACCACTCACTTCTGTTGTTTTGACAACAGTTGATATTACAAACTTAGGCTCAGTATACTGCTAATACACTTGCCTTAACATCTGATCAACAATTTTTGATGTAGATTACTTTTCATCAATAATGGACTTTATGTTCAGATAAAATATTGGAACTGACCACTTTAGTACAGAATAGAGTTCTCTGATAATGACACCATCTTAATTAAGGAGGGGTTTCTGAGTCTAAAATGACATCTCATTTTCCTTTTTTTTCCACTGGGAAAAAAAAGAACCTTGGCATGACCTAAGCTGTCAGCCGTTTTTTTCCTCGGCCGAATCAAGAATTCTGCTTCCTCTACCAAAACGTTTCCTGACTCATTTCTTATTATGAACACATCCAGTTTAGACTTTTCTGGTATTTTTCACAGTTGCTTAATTGTACCTCGCGTGCGCGAGTGGGATGTGTTCTCAGTGTTTTTTCCCTGTTCAGAGGCTTTATTATATTATGCGCTTTATTATGGGGTGGTAGTGGTCTAGTGGGTAGGATACTTGCCTCTGGACCAAGAGGTCGTGGGTTCGAGTCCTACCTTCAGCATACCACCACTGGTTTCCTGAGCAAGACCCTTAACCCCAAGTTGCTCAAGGGAGACTGACCCCTGTAGTTAGGGAATAGAAGTCGCTTTGGACAAAAGCGTCTGCTAAATGCCATAAATGTAAATGTTCTTTTTTTTGGCTTTCGATGGAGAAGTGCTTTGTAGCAATTCTGTGACCATAGGCAGGAAAATAAAAAGCCTTAATCATTCAGCATTCCTATAATTGATACATCTGCCTGTAAATTGAGAATTAACGGGTTTGCATAATATCTGATTTGTGAAATGTAGGCTGCATAATGTGATCCTGCAGACAGTAATGGTGTTAAGTAGCTCAGTGGTAGAGTGTCTGCTCTGCAGATATGAGGTCCTGGATTCAGTCCCTAGTATTTCCACGGAGAGTTGCTTATAATTTTGGGGGCAGCTGGTTGGGGGCAAAATGGTTAGAACTGCCAGGACTGTCAGTGGCACCACTGAGGTACCCTTAATCAAGGTACCGTTCCCCATACACTGCTCCCGGGGCGTCCCCATTTGTGGCAGCCCACTGCTTCACTTGGAAAGAAAGAATTTCACCCTTTGTGCTGTACTGTGGTGTGTTCATGCATGACTATAAGGGGCTAGTATATATTAAGTTTTCTGTGGGATCTTTACTGAATCAAGGCAGCAACATAATCCAACAAATAAACGTTTGGCAAAGCAATGCAAGCTGATTTTTTGGCCTTGCTCTGATGCTCAACAGACTATTTTAATTTATTGCAAAGCATATCATAATGACATCATGTAACAATGTCATTACAAAAGACAAACTACACTAACCACTATAAGGGTTCCAACATATGCTATGATCATATTAATCTGTCTTAAAATTACTATAGTGGACTATGGCAGAAAATGTACATTACTAACAGTAGTGTGCTACTTTGAAATATCCCTGTACTCTATGACTAAAGGGTCTTAAGTTAATCAGAATCATAAAATCATATTCAATTTATAGTATTGTGGGGTTTTTTATTATTATTATTGGAATCCATGACCAGTCAGGCCCTAAGTGTGATGGCACTGAATGATACATTGTAAAACTGCAACACTAAACAGAATTTTGCTTTCTCATTTGAAAGGAATTATGAAGTTAGGAAATAAATTACATTGTAAGAATTAAATCACAATAATGATTAATTCCCAAAAAACAACTGGCAAGCTTTAATGTTCTAAAATGTAATTTCAGTAACTTCATCTGTTCAAATGTCCTCCTTCATATGATTGCATTATTTTATTTGCTTGCATTTAACATTGCCCAAATTTCTGGGTAATATTTCACAATTAAAGCAAATTTTCACAAAGAATTTCAACCAAGAGAAAAGCACTTTCAGAAGTCTCAATTAGTTTTATTAGTATTTCATTCTGCACACCTAACTCACCTGAATACGGCCCTGTGCGAGAAATTCTTAAAAATATTCTCATAATCAAATTCTTAAAATTAAGACCATTATTCCATTACATACTGTAATGCCATGGATTTTGTCATGGATTTCACCACACATTTTACTGCAAACTGAATTCTAATTAAATCATTTATTACATTTTTTTAATAGAAGTGACAGGTCTCTAAATAGTAGATGCATTCCAGTTTAACTGATCAGGTGAGTCAGAAAATTATTTGGAGACCTTTTCAAATTCTGGTGCAAGCAGCACAGTCAACACCTAAATGTAGCTGAGTAAAATGCTTATCTACCACTCAAACATATCACTCAAAATGTCACACAAAATGCGAGTCTCCAGTTGGCTGGGACATTTTTAAGAGCTCGAAAAACATAAACCTTGAAAAATTCAGCATCTGGGGAAACTAAATTAAGGGGAAAAAATTCAAACATGGGTTTAGGTCTTGTTTCTATTTCACGTATTTAAGATCCATAGAAAAATTAAGCATTGGCAATTAGCTAATATAGTAGTATAAGTATCCAGATTTTGTCAGGATTCTTCACTTGCTCTCTTACGTGATCGGTCACCCCTGGGGAGACAAAAAAGTGTTTTACTTTCAAAATTGATCATTGATATTGCCTGATACCAAATTATGGAAATGACCATACCCAATGGCAACATTTACATCTATATAATGATGACTCATTATTAGATTACCTCAAATTCAAGCACATCCAAGAAAATACTACTGTAACTAATTGAAACATTTTCTGTATTTGGTGAAGAAGTAATAAAAATCACAAAAGTGAAGGAAGCACAAGTAATTTGAAATGCAACATCATTAAAAACACTATTTGAAGGAGAAAAAGCATTACTGTGGTATTTTTCACCAACTAGCTAGCTGATTTATCACCTCATCTATTCTGACATTTTCATTCAGTTATTTTATTCAGAATGATCAATCATCCACATACCCACTGTATATATTAACATTTCATTTAAAAAGTGCATGTGGTATATTTGATTTTCAAATGAACATTTTTTCAGAAATGCTGCTTATATACATATATCAAAAGATCTATACAAAGGTGACATTTTTTCCCAAGCACCATTCTAACAAGGCTGTCCATAGGGGGTCTTGGGGTTTACTTTAAACAAAACTGAGAATAAAAGTGTATTCAACATACAACTGAAGATCCTATAAAACATGGAGGCTTTTAGATGGTGAGCACAGCATATTGTATATAATAAATCAGTTGCGGTGAAATAATATCTAAGAGCTTAAAATATGAGCAGACTTTCAACTTTAAGTTGAGGGTATTTTCATCCAAATAGGGTGAACTACAACCATTGTTTGAGGCTCTGTAACATTTAATAATGAAATAAGTATTAATATTGGTTCTTTGCAATCAATGACTGCCTGAAGAATGGAACCCATAGACACCACCAGATGTAAGGTTTCTTCCCTGGTGAGGCTCTTGATCTAGACTTCTTAGGATGGTAGATCTCCAAGACCAGGGCTGTTGACCACTGCTTTAGATCATGAACAGTACCTTTCCTTATCCATATTCTTGCAGTTATTCTGGTATACGTTCATTTTTGTCTCATCTGTCCATAGGATGGTTTTTCAGAACTCTGCAGATTTGTAAACGTTTTTGGCAAACTCTAATCTAGCCTTCCTGTTCTTACTCTGATGATGACCTGCGTGGCTTTAAAATACATCTGGCCAGGATGAAGTGCAGGGAGCAGCAGAGTGTGTTGCAACGCACAGGATCTGATCTGGGTGAGACGCAGGAGGAGCCCAGCCAGGAATCACCCCACAGAGCCCAGTACCTCGAAGCAGTACAGCCTTCGAACCCCTGCAGAGTAGTCCAGCAGACGCGGATCAAGTGGCCTCCAGGTTAGAATCAGGCAGTGTGGTCACAGTTTGACACCGACATGAGGGGGAGGTGGATCAGCGGCTTGAAACCATGACTGCAATCATAGTCAGCTATGCAGCTGAGAAGTTTGGCCACGTCGAGAGCAGGAACAGCAAGTCAAAATACATAATGAATCGCAGAGCCACCCAGATTCACAAACTGTGTCAAGAACTCCGAAGCCTCAAGAAACAGCACAAGGTGGCTAGTGAAGAGGAAAAACAACCACTTGCTGAGCTTCACAACATCTTGAGGAAAAAGCTCATGACGCTGTACCAGGCAGAGTGGCACCAAAGACAGGGGAAGGAAAGAGCCAGGAAGCGCACTGCCTTCATCACTAACCCTTTCACCTTCACCGCTACTGGGGGACAAGCACAGTGGCAACCTTATGTGCTCAACAGAGGATGGAAACTCCTTTCTCCACTACACCCTGAGCGACCCAGAAAGAGATCAGGAGCTTGAGCCCCAGAGGGCCCTTAGCAGTGGACTTCACAATGAGGGGTCCCAGCTGGAAAAGAAGTTCAGGCTAAGAGTCACTGTGGGGTCAGGTACATCAGACTGGCACAGGCTGGAGAAGGGCATAATAACAGGCTGCACCATCTCAGTCATCCTTTTCGCTCTCACCATGAACATGATAGTCAAATCAGCAGAGTAGGAATGCAGGGGTCCCTTGATGAAAACAGGAGTATGCCAGCCCCCAATAAGAGCATTTATGGATGACCTGACTGTCACCACCACGTCGGTCCCGGTAGATGGATCCTCCAAGTAGATGGATCCTACAAGGCCTAGAGAAGCTCATCACCTGGGCAAGGATGAGCTTTAAACCGGTAAAATCAAGGCCTCTAGTGCTCAAGAGGGGCAAAGTAGTGGAGAAGTTCCGCTTCTCACTGTCTGGAGCCACCATCCCATCCATCACAGAGCAGCCAGTAAAGAGCCTTGGGAAGTACTTTGACTGCAGCCTCAAAGATTCTGCCTCCATCCAGAAAACCAGCAAGGAGCTCGGGTTGACAAATCAGGCCTGCCAGGTAGGTTCAAGCCCTGGATTTACCAACACTCCATCTTGCCCCGGATTCTGTGGCCTCTTCTGGTGTACACAGTACCCATCACAACAGTTGAGGCCATGGAGAGAAGGATCAGCAGCTACCTGTGCAGATGGCTCAGTCTCCCACGCAGCCTGAGCAGCTCCACCCTGTATGGCACCAGCAACATCCTGCAGCTCCCAAACAGCGGCCTTGCAGAAGAGTTCATGGTGTCAAGAACACGGGAAGTGTTGCAATACAGGGAATCGAAAGACCTGAAGGGGGCATCAGCTGGCATACAGGTGCGAACAGCCCGGAAATGGAGGGCAGACATAGCTCTGGAGGTGGCTGAGTCAAGGCTGAAGCAGAAGGCTTTGGTGGGGCTAACAGTGATGGGCCGTGCAGGCATTGGCTACCTTCCAGTAACTAGGGTAGACAAGGCTAAAGGGAAAGAGCGGCAACACCTTGTTCAGGAGGAAGTGCGGGCAGGCATGGAGGACGCATGAGCCAGCAGGATGGTGTGAATGGGACAACAAGGAGCAAGGACTAAATGGCAAAATGTTCTGCAACGCAAGATCACATGGTCCAACATTTGGAAAGAGACTTCTACTGTGTTAGGTTCTTAGTCCAAGCTGTATATGATGTCCTTCCAAGTCCAGCCAACCTCCATGTCTGGGGCAAAACTGACACACCACCCTGTCCTCAATGTTCAGCACGGTGGTCCCTGGAACACCTCCTCCAGCTGCCCAAAAACTTTCATTGGCGCTATGACTGGGTGCTTAGGGCAGTTGCTGACAGCACAGTCATAGCCATCAACACCATCAAGGGCTACTGTACGCCGAAGGCCATCATGTTCCACAGAGCCGGAGAGAAACCCAGCATACAAACACGGGCAAAGTCAGGCCTCCCCACCTCCACCACAGACTGGAGACTGAAAGTGGACCCAGCCAGTTAAAGTTCCCATCCAGGATAACACCAACATGGCTTCGACCAGACATGATCATCGTGTCAAATTCCACCAAGCAGCTAATCATTCTGGAGCTCACAGTGCCCTGGGAAGAACGCATGGATGAGACCAATCAGAGGAAGTGTGCCATGTACCAGGTGCTTGTGGATGAGTGCAAGAGGCAAGGCTGGAGTACTGTGAACCCCTGGAGGTGGGCAGTCACTCTGCAAAGTGTACACGCTGCTGGGCCTCACCAGGGAGGCAAAGAAGAAGGCTATCAGATCCGCTGAACTGAAGTCGCAGAAAAATCCACAAGGTGGTTATGGATAAAGAGGGCTGAGCCATGGGCAAACACTGCTGGGACACAGGCTGGGGTCTGATCAACCCTGGTCTGGTCGGGTTGCCTGGGCGAGAGTGTCTGATGTTTCGAAAGACCCGAAACACCCTATGACCCCAGGTCACATCACTGATGTGTCCCAGCGCATCTACAAGATGTATCCTTCAACTGCAAAGGCTGACCTCTGGCTTTGAGACTCACTTGAGACTGATACTTACAGATATGTTCTCACATCTCTGTTGGAATTCCTTTCGATTGCTTGTTTAAACCTATGAGCCTACTTCACAGTGCTGTGAATGCGCTATTTAAGTGATGCTTAGATTCAAAACTGGTTGGCAATAATTAGGCATGAGTGTGTCTAAATGGTAATTAATTTTTTCATACAGGGTAAGCCGGCATTGGACAGCTTTTTTCCTTCAAAAAATGATTAATTAAAACTGTATTTTGTGTTTTGCTAGGTTGTCTTTGTAATATTTACAATTTTGTTCAAAAATCTGAAACAGATCTGAACAAACCTGTAAAAAAAAAAAAAACAAAAAAAAAGAAACAAAAAAACAAATTCAAAGCACTGTGGCTATATGCTTTATGCATACAGTTTTGCTATCTATAAAACTATATGCTACATCCAGCAACCTCATATATTGCCAATTACCTGGTGAAACCATTTAGAGACAGCTCAATCTGCAATTTCTGGTCTTGAGCTGCATAATGTGGGAGCTGAGATTCCAATGCAGGGGGCTGAATTTGAGGAATGAATCTAGAAAACAGAGTAGGGGCTAATGAAGCCCAGTCTGAAAGAAAAAAGAACAAAGAAGTTTAATTGCTGATCAAACTTAACCTAGCAATGTGCATTCTCATTAACTGTGTCATTTGAGTTTAATGAACACTAGGAAATATTTAAGTGACGCTTAGACAGCCTGGCTGCACGACTCAAAATATGTACCCAGAGACACACAGACATCAGCGCAGGTGCTAAGAGGAACTTCATTCAAAATAAAGAGGCATAAAGTTTAAAAACCATAAGCAAACTTAGCAGAACTATTCTCAGACTCTCTCCCCAGTCGTGTTTCTAGCCGTTCTCTCTCCTCCTTTTTAAACTAGTTTGAGAGTCATCATCTTTGGCTCCTCCCTGAATTCCATATACCTGTCCCTCATCAAGGGAGCAGCCCCCTTTAGAGTCCAGCCACCGGGATCAAAGATAAGCCAAAGCTCGTAGAGGTAGGGCACCACTTCTTGACCACTAAGCTGTGAAGATGATGCCAACAGTAGTGCACTGCTCTGCCAATCCCTAGAAGACGCAAGAGGCCCCTGCAGCACTATGTTGTTCTGTCGACGGAGTCAGCGGTGTAGCATTCTCCAGAAGACTGTATGGCGCTGTCATCGCAGGTGGTAGTGTAATGTTCTCCAGAAAACTGTGCAGCACTGTCATCACAATGGAACAACGTTCTCTGGCACAGGCAACTGGTGATGCTCTCCAGAACACCATGCGTTGCTGACATCATAGATGGCTGGGGTGCTCTCCTGAACACCCTGCGGTGCTGTCACTTCAGGTGGCAGGAGGCATTGACGATGCAAGCAGCGGCTGGGTGGAGCACCAGGCAGTGCTGGAGTGTCCTCCACAGACCCCTGAAATCCACCACCTGAAATCCAACTGCAGAAAACTTGTCCCCTGGTGTGCCGTATGATCCCCAGCAGAGACTAGATGCAATTCCCACTCTGATTTTCCTTCCAAACTCCACAGAAACTTCCATAGGACAACAGACTTTAGATATCTGCAAAACTATCTAGTCACATGAGGTTGATAGTTATCTGGGAACAACATAGTGTAGCATAACTTCACTTAATGCTGTGAATGTGTTTTTGTTCATGTTTAAACTGTGTTTGAAGTGTTTGAAGAAGTACATTGCATGTAACCTTTTCCTTTAACTAATCCTAGTAATTCTCAGCCCTCCTGAAAATTCCTAAGGTCCCCAATTATAAAGCTAAACACTAGTTTTAGTTTTATAAATTTGAAGCCAATCTCAGTGTAAAATGCTTGTTTTGAACTCTAGATTACTAGATTAAACTGAGTTGATCTCTTTAATATACAGTAAAGTTCACTACAGTGTCGCAGTGTCATTTTTCCTTTGCTTCCAGAGACAAAGGATCACATTACATGCGTTCCACTCGCTGTCTTTCACTCGCTCCCTCTCTCTCTCTCGGTTGTGCAGACGTGCACACGCACATGCAAGCAAATGCAGACACTCCCAAGCATGCACAGCACACACTCAATCACACTTTCACTCATTAAATAACTCAAATGCTCCTTCCCTTAAAATTGTAAATACTGATATTAGTTTGATTATATTATTTGTGTTTAAGAAATAGACTGTGTTAACTAATGTTTGATTTATTTTCACCACGTTGTCTTGATTTCATTAAAACGGTCAAATTTCACTGGTTGATGCCAAAATCTATGTCAAAAGAATTCACATTTGTTTCACAACCTTCAGAACACAAATCATTAATATCATCATTAGAAATGAAAGATTATAATACTTATGACTTGATTATATGAATAAGACTGATTTATTTAATTGATGAGGACAGACCCCACACCATGACGGCCAGGAGAAGTCCTTGTCCTCTGCTGTGGCTACACACTCCCAAGTGGCTGCCTTACAGTCCTGCAGCTTAAGCTTAATTTCCAGAAAATTGTGCGAATAATGGTGAACAAAAAAAATAAATAAACCACTTGTTTTACAAGTGGCTTGCCTCTAAATGCAGTTAGGCTCCCAGCCCGACAAGTTGCCACCACTAGGGGGCATTGCCCACGTTCTCCACTGGTTGAACACTGCCCAGAGAATGGCTGACATTCATGGCTGGGAAAGCCATGACATGCACCCAGAGACACAAGACATGCATCCAGAGACACAAACATCAGTGCCAGTGCAAGACGAAGCTTTATTCAAAATAAAGAGGCATAACTGTTCAAAAAACACAAGCAAAACCAGCCAGACGTAGCTGAACTTCACTCAGACTCTCTTTAACAGCCTTAGTTCTAGCTGCTTTCTCCTTCCTCTTTTCTTTAAATGTTTTGAGAGGCAGTTAGCAGGACTGAACAAAACACAAGGAATGACAGAAACAATACAATTAATAAACAATACAGCAATGTGACAGTAGTGAGGGCTTGCTGCTGTGTGTGGTGAATCATGCGAAGAAGGAATTCAACACGTCAGTGAGAGAGGTATCGCTGTCAGAGAGAAAGTAGCGGTGTGTATTATGCGATGGCTTGGATGCCCCTCCACATGCTCCGAGTGTCTCTTGTGTTTTTTGGGCCTTGGATTTTTTGGGCATATGCATACTTTGCCTTCTTGATTGCTCTAGCCAGGTTTGCTTGTGCAATTCTGAGGACAGCCTTGTCTCCAGTTCTGAAGGCAGCATCCCGGCCTCCCTCCAGACCTCTGCAGATATCCAGGGTTTCTGGTTGGCTCTTGGAGACAGTAACATCTTCAGTACTTTTGCTATTGTAGCCTGTTACCCCTGCTGTGTACTCCTCCATGTTGATGCAGCCCTCTGTGCACTCACAACAGTTTCACGGAGATGTGGTTGGAGTTGCCAAAGTGGCTGCCGGGCTCAGCTCGGTATAGTGAAATCCGCGTATAGTGAAAAACCATGGTGTTGTGTTGTGGTGTGGTAAAAAAAAAAAAAAAAGCCTAAAATGCCTATTTTTATAGTGTAAACCCCAAATATGCTCCCAAAACACTTTAATTTCATTTTAAACTCAGTTTAATACATTACCCTTAATGAAAATGTAAAGGTAAACCCGTATCCGTACTGTACAGTTTACACTGAACTCCCGCAGTACTAGAATGTAAATACCGATGTTACCCCTGTATAGACTGTACTGTAATTCATGCACTGTCGTTTTCTTTGGTATGCGCTGTCTTTTTCTTTGGTATAAAAAGGGGTAAATACAGTAATTATTTAATTTTTAGTAATTGAAAATACAGTAAAATATACAGGTAATCAGCAATAATTTTTACAGTTCAATAATTTACTGTTCATCGGGCAGCGCATCTTATTCAAGGGCTTCAGGAAGAGTCATCTTGCAGTGACCTGCCAGTTAAAGCAGACATTAGACACTGACTGAGCTCAGCAGCCTCTTTTAATTTAATTTACAGTAATAAAAACACAGGGCTTTAAGAAGAACAAAACGAAAAACAAGAGAAACACTCAAGATAGATCCACGGGGGAAATTCTGGACTGCAGCTTCCACAGGTGCATCGAATGGCAGCACCCAATCAGCAGCAAGGAGAAATAAATAATGTTCTCGGATTGGCTACTTTCAAACCTCCAGCCTCTCAGTACAGCGGTATTTAACCATCCCAAGACTTTCTTTGTGTTCTCTGGACAGTACAAAAACATTTATACAGTTATATTTTATATGGAAATGCAGCTGAATTTACATTAACATTTGTTACAAAATTAGTAAATAATATATTTTTTAATAATATAGCACTAAAATGCATGAAGAATTATATATTGCCAAGAAAAAAGCAAAAAAAATGTGGAGTATCTGTGGTTTCCACGAATTTACTGGAGTTTTTGCCAACAATTATTAGTTCGGTTCTAAGAAAAAATGACTGAACCTGAAACACTTTAATTTCATTTTAAACTCAGCTTTATACATTACTCTTAAAATGTAAAGGTAAACCCGTCTATGCACTGGACAGTGTACACTGAACTGCTGTCTCCCACAATTCATGCAAACATGTTTTCTTTGGTATGCGCTGCCGTTTTCTTTGGTATAAGCAGGGTAAATGCAGTAATAATTGAAAAAAAAATTTAGCAATAAAAATGCAGTAAAATGTACAGGTAATCACCAATAATTTTTACAGTTCAATAATTTACTGTTCATAATGGTGTGCTACAGCAGCATAACTTTTCCCTTCCCAGAGAATATCCAGTAGTTCAACCCTCTCCTTGAGTGTCTTACACTTTCTCTTGTGCTTAGGTGCACTGCCAGAAGGCACATCTTAGGGCTTTTAGAAGAATTAAACGAAAACATGAGAACAGGAGGAATGCAGCCAATAATTGGAAATTTAGCTGAATTTATATTTGGATTACTATTTATGTTACAAAATTAGTAAATGATATTTAAAACTAAAATGCATAAAAACAACATTTTAATATTTGCATTTTCCGCAGTTTCCGCGTTATTGTGGGGATTTCCGCGTACAATTATCAGTTAGGTTCTCTGAAAAAATCCGCGTTAGACTGATTCCGTGACTCCTGATCCATGTAAAAGCAGGGGGTTACTGTATTTCTTGTCATCCAGAGAGTGCGTGTTTGCCAGCAGAAGAGAGGGAAAAGCGTGCTTGTTTGGGTTAGTCTTTAGCCTACCGCAAAGACCTGCTTGCTGCATTTCCAGGTTCACTGCTTTCAGGTGAAATTCCACCAGCTAGCGGCTCCACGCTTCTTCTCGCAGCCCACTCCATGTAGCAGACGGATCTCCCGCAGGGTCTCTAGTACCACCATGTCCTGTGTAGTTTTGTCTTGTTTTCAGTACTTTACAAGAAATTTCCAGTCAAACATGAAGACGCCCATGGAACCAGAGCACTCAAGACTACGAGAACAATGAGAATGACGTTTAGCACCAGTTTTGAGTCACATGAAGAGATCGCTGCGCAGATGTCCGTTCATGCTGGCATCTTGTCTGTGTGCTCTACATATGAGCTAATCAGCTGACACTGGACCTAACCAGTAGTAAATGTCTCTCTCTCCAGTGGATGTTTTTTAGGTTTCTGGTCTGACTCTTTTTTGTTTCTGATTCTTTCTGGTCTGACTCTTTTCTACACCGTGCACAAAAGTATTCAGACATCCTCATCTAATGAATGAATTCTGATACTTTAAGGTACACCCATTGCTAACAGGCATTTCATTATGCACCCACAGCTAGTCCATAAAAAAGCAGACATTACAATGAGACACTCTGAATAGTATTAATGGCATGCACAGTGCCATGTGGCTAGAAAGGTATAAAGCAGACACAGAGAAAAGTGTAGGTTTATCATCCTCATCATCCTAAACAAGACTATGACATTTTGGGAACCCTTCAAGTTCCTGGGAATCAGGAATCATGCAGTAAAAATCTTTACTGACCCATTGCACTTTAGAATGACCTTTTCAGTCTAATGAGGGTTATGAGACTCAAAAAGTACTAAAAAACACATTCCAAAATGTACAACATGGCCTACCTGGTTGCAGAGCATAAAGTCCTTTCACCACATTAGCCATAGTTGATGGTTTGACTTGAAATGGCACAGCATCTGCCTTTTTGAGAAGAGCTAAAGAAAAGGACAACAAAGAACAAAATAAAAATAGCTCTAGTATTATGGTTTAAAAAAGTTAATATAGTACAATATAGGGCCCACAGAAGGTGGTTAGGTCAACCAGATGAGAAGGAAAGATACATGACATTTTGCTCTTTTATTTAAGGCAGTAAATTATCATACATTACTCACTGTCTATGAAAGTAAATGCAATAAATAAAAGAGACAAGTACAATAAATTGTTTAATGTATATGCGCTAAGTACAATGATTCCTTTTTGGAATTCAATCATTTTTAAGCTTTCACAGCTAACTAGATAATTAGCAGATAATCATTTAGATCATTTGGGACAGTATGGTTTCAGGTCATTTTGGACAGGGTTATAGGCATGATTTTTACAGATTCAGTAGGTCAGTAAGCGAGTGAGTGACTGAATGACTGAATATGAGAGTGAATGTAACAGTGACTCCTTTCCTACTAAGGGTTTAGAAAATAGAATTCATCTGCTGCCCATTTGTTCAGGTCTTATTTACTATAATCAAGGTCACCACTCCAGAACCATCATCAGGGTTGCTTGCTTACCTGGCCTAGACTCCAAGACTAGTTCAACCTCCATGGACCACCTGCATGTGCTCCTGATTACTCATGATTTGGAAGGTTCACTGAGTAAATATGTGCAGAATGTAGCACAAGATAGCTGATCAAAAGTATTATATTTGTTTAGTATTAAATTTTAATATGCATCGAGTTGTACGTAACAGAACTAATTAAATTATACCCGTCATCCTCACAGGGCCACCCTCAATGAATTTTTCCGTTTTTTGGTGTTCACAATTTATGACAAACAACATATTTACATATATCCTTGTTAGCCTACAGTAGTTTACCTCCACCCATTCATGCTAAAGTTTTAAGGAGTGTTTCAGGCCATGGGAAAGCAAAGCCGCCAATTAGAGAGTGTGTGTGTGTTTGTGTGTGTGTGTGTGTGTGTGTGTGTGTGTGTGTGTGTGTGTGTATATATGTTTCCAATGCTCCCAAAACACTTTGATTTCATTATAAACTAATTAGCTTTAAAGAAAATGTGAAGGTAAATCCATATTCATACTGTACAGTTGTACTGAACTCCTGCATATAAAGTGCTAGAATGTAAAATATCAATGTTACCCCTGTATAGACTGTACTGCAATTAATGCATGTGCGTTTTCTTTAGTATACGCAGTCGTTTTCTTTGGTATACGCAGAGTAAATACAATAATAATTGAATTTTATTCACAGTGATAAAAATATAGGGCTTTAAGAAGAACAAAATGAAAAACACGAGAACACTTGAGACGTTCCACGGGGGAAATTCTGGACTGCAGCGTCACAGGGCAGCAGCCAATCAGCAGCAAGGAGAAATAAATAACATTCTCGGATTGGCTACTTTCAAACCTCATACCTCTGAGTACAGCTGATTGTGACATCCGGGCCTCGTACGCTACGCCCCCTCGTCCTCGTGCTGGTTGTTTATGTTTTGGGCGGTGCTGAGCAGCGGAGGTTCGTACCGTTCAGCTGTCTGATTGCCTAGGTAACCGCCGCGTGGCACACGAGGCCTGGACGTCACAGTCAGCTGTAATATATGTAGATATATATATATATAAATAATAGTAAACTGTATTTATGCTGCTTATACCAAAGAAAACAACAGTGCATACCAACAAAAATGCATATTAAAGTTATTTGGGAGCATATTTAGGGTTAACACTGTAAAAATAGGCATTTTTAGGGGTTTTTTTTTTTTTTTTAACCACATCACATATTCGCGTTTTTCACTAGACGCGGGTGCTCTTGGAATGTAGCTCCCGTGATAAGCAGTGGTTTACTATATACACGCACATATACATATACA
>JBBIGA010015168.1:0-14893 GCA_037576975.1 Alestes dentex | reverse complement strand
ACACACACACACTCTCTCTCTCTCTCTCTCTCTCTCTCTCTCTCTCTCTATCTATCTATCTCACTCTTTCTCTCCCCTTATCGCTATGTCGTTACACTGATTTATAAGTTGAGAGGTGTTCTTAGGCACAGTGTGAGGCTCAGCCGGTCAGATCTTTATAACCCTTTATCTGTTTTATAATCTTCAGTACACCACACAAATACACATTTCAAATATCTCCTGTATTTTGTGCCACGTAATTTTTGATAGAGTATGTTACATTGTTGAGCAACCACAACCTGTAAAAAAAAAAAGGGGAAATGTAAACATCAAACAAGCTTTTGTAAACCTTTTTCATTTAAACCAGCAAGTAAAAACACTGACCACAAGCCATAGTTCTACAAGAATGACATACACACACATGCACACTTAGGCTATGAAGCTGTGTCATGCTGTCTAGTACCATCGTGGGAAAATCAAAGAAAAGAACAAATCAAAACATGAACATGCTTCAGTACTCAGAATCCACTGTACTTAGCTACATTGCTGCAGACCAAGTACACCTCTTCATGGCAGCTGCAGTTACAAATCATAGTGGCCTCTTTCAGAATGATAATATGCCCTGCCGTAATGCAAAAAATTGTTCAGGAATGGTTTTATGAACATGAGTTCAAGGTGTTGACTTGCTATCAATCCAACTGAACATGTGATGAGCAAAATAATCCGATCCATGGAGCCCCCAACTCTCATTTTACAGGACTGAAAGGATTTACTGTTAATGTCTTAGTGCCAGATACCCCAGCACACCGTCAGAGATCTTGTGGAGTACAGGCCTCAGTGAACCAGATCTGTTTTGATGGATCTTGACCATATTAGGCAGGTAGTTTTAATGTTATGACTGAACTGTTAATAATAAAGATATTTGGTCTCATCATTTTTTGTTAGAAAAAGAAGATAAAAAAGAAAAGCAAAAAATGCAGTAGTATAAGCATGAATGAGGTTATACAGGCCAGTCAATGTCACTGGAGAGACAGACTTCAAATGGAAACACAAACCATAATTGCTTATGGTAACCTTGTCATAATTATTTAAATTGCATCAGTAATTCAAGAGTTTTTGTGTCTTGCATTACTTCCGGAAACTAAGATCAAATGACCTACAGCCCCAACACAAGTGATTCAAAACAGACAAATAAACGTCATGAGCCTGTGTGATGGCAGCCCTTTCTCGCTTCATCCATTTTTACTGCTGCTTTTAATGCTTCGACTTCCGTACAGTTACAGCAGCCAGAATCATTTAAGGATCATGACATGATTAATGCTGGTTAAGCAGCCACACCTTTGGAGGGAAAGACATCCTGAGGAAGAGATGAAAAGAAGGGGAAAGGGAGAGAGAGAGACTCTGAACTACATGCTGTATACTTGTATTTGATATTTTATTGTTTTGTATTTTGTCTCTTATTCATGTATTAACCTCTAGTAACAGTGCACAGTTTACAGTAGAGTTGATCTTTTTGCACAACAGTCCTCTGGATGTTTAGCAGAAAGCGAGCACTGTTCAAGCCTCTCCCTCTGCTTCTGCTCTGAGATGCACACTGACAAGGTCACCCAGGATCATCACCCAGAAACTCACACGCAAGCAACAGAGTGCTGCTCTCATCAAATACATACAGACAAATACATAAACAAATCACTGGCATACAGTTCACCCTACAGCAAACAAGGTCACTCAGTCAGGGCAGGTTCACTGAGAGCCACGACAGACTTTAAAGTGCTGTTGGTATGTGATTTTAGTTTAATGTGAGATATCAAGTTGACAGCTTTACTTGCAATAGGGCAGGACGGGGCAGTACATAATGTCGGATAAAGGGTATCACAGATCTCCATTTAGTTAAACCAGTTCACACAGAACATGCTTTTGAATCCTCTTGTATTCCCAGAGCACTGGGATCTATGAATTGTGACAGTTATCTGAGAGACTGTCTTTTCTATATTCACCTTGAATGAATGTAAATGTTTTTAATGTGACATTTTTCTTTGTTTGGTTGTTTTTTCATTACTGGGTTGTGTATCCCATGGAAATTACAACTTGACAATTATAATCAATTTAAGAAGGTTATTTATTCTGGTGGCAAGATAAACCCCCCAGTCATTGTCTCCCATTGGGCCATTGGGCAGATAATCTTGTAGTTCGGCTCAGTTAAAGTACATTTGGGCAGCTGAATATTGGATAAAAAAAATACTGTACTTTTGTGAGGGCTATTTCTTATATGACCTGTATTTTCACTATATTGGTTAATGATGAATCAACCAGTTCTAGTCTTGTGCAGTACTCAGTGGCCCATTCTCATGTTAATGTAGCAGCATGTTGGAATGGCGTCTATGCAAAATCAACAATAGTTTTTTTCCTACTGTAATAGGACTTTTAGGAAAACATGAGCCTCTGTTGCCTGTAGAGTAATATGGTATTTTCTAAACTCTCCTTCACTTGCTTGAAAATAGGCCCAGCCCTCATCAGAAAAGAGGCAGACATATATACCTGGGGTTGTTTCATGATCTAGCTGGCATCAGGAGAGAAGATGTTATTCTTAAGTGTAAAGCATTAGATCTTAAGGGCAGCTTTGAGGGTCATCTTTGATGTGATGATGTGAGACGCACACACTTATACTTATATACAGCAGCAAACAAGTAGAGAAAGAAGACTTAGGAACATGAGTATATACCCTATACTAGCATAGATTCTGAGTACAGCTGCATCCACTAAAAGTGCGGGAATGGTCCTTAATCATTTATGTATGTAACATCACAGCTGGATAAAACAAAAACTAAACAGAATGAAGAAAATTCAACTTGCTACTTTGAAATAGCTGTTCCCTGTTATCATATGGAAAAAAGAGTAAATGTAAACTTATTTGGCAAGTTTTTTTTTATTATTAAATGCAAAGTTTTTGGTTGATATGAGTCGGTGAAATTGAGAAAAAATAAAAATTGATCCTATATTAACCCTATTTTGCCATACCTTGAAGCTCCTCATGGCACTGGGATGCCAGTGAGGTGGTGGGCTTACGATTCTTTATCAGGTTTCATGCACTTCTCACATTAGCCATAAATAAATAATAAACCCTGGCGTGTTTTTGATCTAGCCGAGGAGAGAAGATTGTATGCCATTTTTAAGTGTACAGCATTGTATCTTAAGGGCAGCTTTGAGGGTTGTCTTTGACATGGTGATGTGAGAAGCACACACTAATACTTATATACAGCAAACAAATAGAGTAGGATGACTTAAGAACACATAAGTACTAGCATAGATTTTGACCAGAGATGCTCATTTTGTAATGTGGTGCGAGATGTTCAGTTGTGTAGTTCAGTTGTGCTAATAGCTTATAGTGACACAAATCACATTACAGCAATAATTCTAATACTGTAAATTCCACTTTGAACAGTCATATCTTCGTCTTTGTTTGTACTGTGTACAAGTAAGAATGAAGAATGAAACTGCACTTCATGTCTTCATGCTGTCAGAGCTTTTACTTGAGTTCCTTTTTCTGAGGAAATGCTTTTAAGGAATCATCACAAATGAACTGTTTTTTTACACCCTATTATGGTCATATGACGTCTATTCTGTGGAGTCAGCTAAAGGCTACATTTTAATAACTGGAAGATGGGCTAAAATGTGGAGTTGTGTGTGGGCATGTGTGTGGTTTTGGTGTGGGATTTAAAAGTTAAATCTTTCTATCTATGGGGCAGTGACTTTAGTGGAGCAGATGGAAACAGTAGTAGATGAGAACGATAAAGTCACCATTTTCAGCAAGGAAAACCCTCTCTATGACATTGACATGCACAGCACAGGCCGCTACGAATTCCAGTCCAACGGTGAGTGACACAGACTTTGCCCAATGTACTAACTGAGACAAATTATTCATTGATGTCCAACCACAAAAATGTAAAGTTTTGTTGAGAGTTCTTTACTGTGAGCACTTAGTGCTTTTTTTCACCTGCATCATTAATAATCCCATAGAACTGTAGGTACATTATACAGTGAAACATTTGAAAACTATTATGAGACTAATATGTAAGTTATGTAAGTGATGACAGTGAAGCACAAGCCAACAAATTTTGTAAGAGTTCTTTTGCATATTTAGGCTAAATAAACTGAACATAAGAACTTTACAATCATATATGACAGGTTATTCAGTATGGTTTCTTTGACAGTTCTTAGAAACAACTTTCAGGTCTTGTGCAATCCTACTGAATGCACAAGACCTGAAATTACATAATATATTTCAATGTAATTCATTTGAATAATTCAGGTGTTTCCATGCTAAAAATATACAACCATCGCAAAAATGGTATTCGAATAATTTCAAGTAGCAAAAATGAGTCTGAAATGAAGCACGTGAAAACATCCTTACAGGCTTGAGAATGGACTGAATCTTTGAATTTTTTTTTTTCAGTTTTGGTCTACAGTTTGAATTCACCCATTCTGACAGTATGCTATGTCAACATTTCTTTTGCAGATATGGAACCTAAAAAGCCATCAGGAAGGTCTTGCTGCATGCCAGTGATTGTAATCTTTCTGCTTCTACTCTTAGGAATTAATAGCTTTCTGGCTTATAAAGGTAAAGGATAGTCTGTGCATACAGACAGAATGTGAGTTTTAATAGAATAGCATGGATCTTTGTCTGGAAACTGCATATACTGCAAAAATATCCCACTGAAATTACTATTTGGAGGTTCATGGAAAATATCTATTTATTGTGTTAAACACGTTTAATCAGTATTAGAAAACAGTATTAACTGTTTTCAAAGATCGCGTGTGGATTTTAAAAGTTGACATTTTGTGTGTAACTGTACAAGCATATTCCATTATTTCAGAATTCAGTTAGAAATGTTTTAGTTCTACTTATAATACTTTCGAAAGAAAACCTTTCAAAATTTCTTAAAGAGATTTGGAAAATAATGTTTGGACATCCTCTATAAAGTACAGGAATGGTCCATTTATGTGTGTACCAGTAACTGAGAAAAAAATTTCATTAACATTACAGTAAGAAAAAACCCCAAAAGAAAACAAAATGAAGAAAATGACACAATTTGTGTTTTATTTTGAAATAGTTGTTCCCTGCTATTATACGTAAACAAGAGGAAACATAAACTTATTTGATACCTTTTTAACTAAATAATAACTTTTTGGTTGGTGTGATTCTGTGAAGTTGAGAAAATGATTGAAAAAAATATATAAATCAGCTTATTAATCCTGTTTTGCAGCATCTAGAAGCTTCCTTCCACTGGCCATGGATAAATAATAAAAAATTATGAATTGTTTAATAGGATGGTAAGAAAAATGCCCTTGGCCAGTTGCATGTGCGTTGTTAGACAAAATGAGTACACTGCTTTATGATGACTGACTTGTGTTTTTCCTGGCCAGAACTGCAATGAGGCTAACATAGCCTGTTACTTTATTTTTCACACATGATTGACCTAGGGTAAAGTTTGGATTCATCAGTCTGGTATATATATATATTTGTTGCAGCTAGACCTGTATAGGGTTTCTATGCCTGTCAATTTTAAATACCATCCTCAAAGCATGTTAATATATTTGGTGATTTATTTTGAGATGTACCTCATGGATTTAGAGTTCATCAGTGAAACAGTGATTAACAAGTCTCATGACAGTGCATTTGCCCTCTACTAATTTCCTCTTTTTTGTGTCATTTTCACTCCAAATGATTTTGGATCCTCATGCTGAATATAAGGAAAAACATGAGGAAATTCAAACCATCTTGTCATGCTCATTAATCTATTGAGTAAAAAGGATTGAAGTTTTGCCACATTATAGAACCTGGCTCAGCATATCAGTGAAGTCAGGGCTTTTACTAGGCTACTCCAAAAGTTTTATTTTATTTCTTTTAAGCCATTCAGAGGGGGCCATAACTTCTATGCTTGATGTAATGGGACCATGCCTTCCAAAAATTTCCAGTTTCAACTCATTAGCCCACAGGTCATTATTCCAAAAGGCTTGTGATTCATTAAAGTGTTTTTGGCAAATGTGTGATGAGACTTTATGTTCCCTTTGGTTAGCAATGTCTGTGCCCTGCAGCTCTCCCATTGACACTACTTTTGCCCAGAGGCCCACAGTTTCTTAGATGTTCATCCAGTTCTGGAGGAAATTTGCCAGGCCAGCCATTTTTATGGAGATTTACAACTGTTATTTTTTTCTTCTTGGAAATAATGGCTCTCATTCTTAAACATAAATTAAGCTTACTAGCCAACCAATTGTATACTGATTGCTGCCAGACCTAAAAACCTATGTACTTGTTTTTTGTTTTTTAATAGCATATGCAGAACATGTTTGTGTATATTTACTTGTATGTGCTTGTGGGTAGTCTTCACTCTGGAGGCCATGGTTGGGAATCAAATGGAAAATTCCAAAGCGGAGCTGCTCAAATCTTCCACAGGGACCAATCTTGGCAGCTCTCCTCTGGATCAGGTAAAAACACATACTGGAAGACATACACATGCACACACACACACACACACACACACACACACACACACAATCTCACATAGAAGGTTTTGGTTCTGTAGACTTGTGTATCCAGACTTTGTGGGGAAGAAAACGATTTGGAGTCAATGATGACGCAGATACACCTGCTCAATTCTAGTGATAACCAGCTTCACTACAAACTGGACAGCATTAGCCAGGCGAAAGGTGAGAAGCAAACACACACACAAACACACTTTAGCATGTGCTGTAACTGTATTTTGTATATAAATAATAAAAGATGTTTTCAGCAGTGGACATATTTTTGAAACTCTCTTTACTCTTCATTTACACAATTAAGAAAATTTCAGAAACTATTTAACTTTGGAGAAATTTATGCTTGGAGGACCTAAACGTATTGATATGATGGAATATAGAAATGAAGAAATGTGTGTTTGTAGAAATTAATTTATTTGTCAACCTTAATAAGGACATTGTCATTCTCTTGTCTGTTCAATAGCCACCCCTGGATTACCTGGACCACCAGGACCTCCTGGCCCACCAGGACCTTCAGGGGTGCGTGGGCACATGGGTGAGTTCTCTTTTAAAACACACTCATTAGTTTATTCATTGTCCAACATCACACCGTCTAACCCCATAATCGAAGCCCTAGTGCTGCATCAAACCGATCCAGAGGGGCTTAGCTCATGTATCTGCAACTGACAGCCTGCAACACAGACACATAACGCTAACCTAAACCAATCATGTAAACATAAACATAGACCTTATTTTGCTGCTAACCTTACCCAAACAAACCTTAAATAATACTTCACACATCACATAACACATCTTCCAGCCTGCCAGTTATATCATTTATATTATAGCTAATTTAAGCTGACTCTAAATATATAAAAGTTTGCATTTGTAACAATGTGTACCATGCCCCCTGCTGATCATTTCGCTTGAATATTTGTACGAAGCCTTTTGTTTTCTAATACTTTGCTCTCATTTAATCTCTGAGCAACACAAGAGCTCTACACACCTAACAAATAGGTATGCTCTATGATCAGCTAAAAATATTTAAAAACGTTTGTCACTGTAGTACTGGCCTTCTACAAACAGGCCTTCAAGTGATTCCAAATTAGGGATTAAGTATAGAGAACAAACACTCTTCTATACTTTTTTCTTTCAGGTCCTACTGGTGCCAAAGGTTCAGATGGACAACCAGGAGCAAAAGGAACCACAGGTCAGCATGTGGAATATATTTGACTGTTTCCAGCACTGTGTCATAGCTTTACTCTTTGAACAGTTACTGAGTAGTACTAACCTGTATAGTTGTTATATGAATGTGCGCATGCAGGTATCCCTGGCTTACCAGGTTCACCGGGGATGAAAGGAGAAACTGGTGTTGCAGGACCAGTAGGACCACCTGGAAACACAGGCCCATCTGGTACTAGAGTGCCATGCATTCACGATACCACCTTACACATCTCAACATGTCACGCAAATCTAAACTATCATTTTATGAAAGAACTTCTGTTTCCAGTCCAGCTTGACAGGATATTTAGCATCATTTTACTCTAGCGAATAAACTGACCAAAATAAATTGACATGGCCGGGACAACTGTTCTAATTGTACCTCAACCACAGGAACATACAAGTACAATGTTCCTCTCTCCCTCTCTCTCTCTCTCTCTCTCTCTCTCTCTCTCTCTCTCTCTCTCTCTCTCTGTTATTTCTCTTTAGGTGCCCCTGGTATCAAAGGAGATCCAGGAGAAATAGGAGCACCAGGTGTGCATCCATAATCTACATTTTTTAAATGTTTTCACAGTTCCTTGACTGATTGTGGGGTATGTTTGAAATCATTAATTGGACTTACCATGCACTAGCAACTTAATGTAATCTTAATGTCATTTCAAGGTGTTCCTGGCACAGAAGGTAAAATAGGTCCACCTGGAAATACTGGTGCACTTGGGGCACCAGGAAAGCCTGGAATTCCAGGTAATTCAGAACAACATTGGTATGGTTCCAAACAAACAAGCAAATACTGTATAAAATATTTTGTGTCCTACATATGCCGAGCCTGTTTTCCGTTTCTTTTGTAGGGCTTCCAGGACTGAAAGGGAGCCTTGGTTTACAAGGGCCACCTGGCTCACCAGGGCCTAAAGGTAAAAATCTCTGGACATTCAAAAATAACTTAAAATGAGATAAAGAAACAACCACTGTTTTCAAAATTTTGTTTTAAAATGAAAAAGTGCTGAATTTCATTTTGTAGGGATAAGGAAGTATCATAGGTAATAAGTGATAAAAGTGACTGTTAGCACGTTTAAGCTAAAAAAACACAAACTCAGAACCACAGAAGTTGCCTACATAACTCCAGATAGGGGTAAGCAGAAGTTACTGACTGAGGTCTAAACCAATGTGAGCTTTCTGTCAATTTCTCAGGGTTTCCTGGGACAAGAGGAACAGATGGGTCGCAAGGCCCGACTGGACCGAAAGGATCAGCTGGAGAGAAAGGAGAAACAGGTAACATTTCAATTATGATCACAGCAGCCGTAAGGATAGATGAAACACAGGTCTGAGTTTTGGTAACGATTTGTTATGTCTTTTAGGCCTTCCAGGTCCTTCAGGACCAAAGGGAGACAAAGGACTACAAGGTAAACGTATATGCAGTAACGAAGTCAGATAACACTTGAAATATGGAATTTATGTGGAGTCATAGTGTTTATAAATGTATAATTATAATATATATAATGTGAAGGTATCCCTGGTATACCTGGACCTAAAGGGCAGCAAGGTAGTAAAGGAGGCACGGGTGAGTATTTCTTTGAGAATGAGATAGGCCTACAGCTGTATTCTTCACAAACTTTATTTGAGTTCAGAGAAAGATTACAATTATTCACTCACTCTCCATTCTCATAGGATCTCCTGGTTTGCAAGGACCAAAGGGTAGTATAGGTATGTTTAGAAACATCTTTGTTGTGCATCAATATAAGCATATACAGCACAGTGCAGTGCTATTTTTTTTTATATTCTAATGGTAATATGTACTGTGTATGACTGTTTCTGTCCTTTAGGTCCCAGGGGCCTGCAAGGGGAAAAGGGAGCTATGGGACCTCCTGGTCCTAAAGGAGAAAAGGGTGGTGCAGCTGCTAAACCTGCAGGTGCATTTCTAATATATACCTTTCCTCTCCTCTTTGTGTGTGTGTATTTGAAATATTTTATATGTCTGTAGAGCAATTTTACTATGTATCTCCCTTCTGTGTATCTCATTAGTGGTGCGCTTGGTGGGCACTGCGGGTAGGGGCAGAGTGGAGGTACTGTATAATGGAGAGTGGGGGACGGTGTGCGATGACAGCTTTGACACACTGGATGCCACAGTAGTGTGTAAGATGCTGTCCTTCCAGAGAGGTGTGAGTGTCTTCAAAGCAGCACCAGGTGAATTGCTTAATTCTTTTATTGGTACTCTTTATTTAACTCTTTAAAATGTAATGGCCCACAGATAAAGAACTATTACTGGATTGAGGTTTTGGACTTGTACTGCTAGCCATTATTTTATTTCTCCACTTTGTAAAAATTGGCATTAATGTTTTGTGAAGTCAAAAGTCTAAGATCTGTGCAGTGACAAACACAAATTATACTTTGCTCTATATTTTTATATATTAGGTACCTGTGTTTATTCCTGCACTAAAATGTAAGAAAGTAAATATAGCAGTTATGCACAATGTAAACAGTTGCTAACATCACTCACTCCCACCCTTCAAAACCCCTTAAAATTTATTTTTTTATTTAATCAGATTAGTGGAAATATTTTAAGACTTGAGGTACAGGAGATTTTTATTCTGATGGTCACACAGCCCTTTTCACTTTATTGGCGGTATGCCGGAATCAAGATTGGGCATTAACTGTGCAGACTCTGTGTCAAAATGCTTTTTTATTAACTATACATGATTTTCTTGCAGACAGATGTGCAGGAGTCCTATTTACTTTAGCACACCAAATCTTGCCTGGTCCCTGAACATGATGTTCTGTGTGATGTGTTTTAGGAACCGGTCGGATCTGGCTGGATGACTTGAAGTGTACAGGGAGAGAGGCAAGCATCTTTGATTGTCCACACAATGGTATAGGCAAGAACGACTGCCAGCACAATGAAGACGTTGGAGTGAGCTGTGCCTGAGAACAGTGCACAACCTTAAGAAACAAGCACACTCAAACGCACACACACACACACACACACACACACACACACACACAAATAGACTATATATATATATAGTGTTTTTTATGATTTTCGTTTTGTGATGTTATTATGCTTGCAGTGACCAGCGAAGACAGCACTTACTCTCTCTCTCTCTCTCTCTCTCTCTCTCTCTCTCTCTCTATCTATCTATCTATCTATCTCTTTCTATCTCTCTCTCTCCCCATATCTCCCTCCCGATCACAATCATCCTCAATCTTTCCCTCTCATGCTGAGGAACTGAGGGAGGCTAAACACATTAAATACTAAATTATCATTCTGAGGATTCAGTTCCACACACTCCTTGACATCTTCCCTGGAGATTGCCTTCAGGCCTCTATATTTAAGACTTTAGCATGATTTCTGTCTATCTGACTGTCTGTATGTCTGTGTGTGCTACCCTCTTCATTAACTTAGGGGTCTTGTGGGAGGGTGTCCAGGGTCAGTCTAAGAAGCAGTGTGTGTATGTGTGTGTGCAGTGAAAAGGGTCACTAATAAATAAATGATACAGTCAGTGACAGAATAAATAATGAAAAAAGAGAGAAGCAGACAGAGAGTAAGGGGTCAGGTGAAGAGAGGTTATACTGCAGGCCGCATTCATATTGAGCTCTGTTCTGGTGAATAAGCGCAGAGTGATTATCAGATTGTGTATTGGGCAATGCTTCAGTATGGTGAAAGGTCTGTTAAATTGCAGTGAATCATAATGCCGATTTTAGCGTAATGGAGCAGAGAGCCTTTTGAAAACAGAACGTAAAAAAAAAGATGCATAAGGTAATGCTATGTGTTGAGTCACTGAAGTAATTTAAGGTGAATTGGCTTGAGTTCTGGTTTAGACAATGTTTAGGGCAATGTTGTAGCGCTTAACCTTGTGAGCTGTGATACATGTCAGTGCGTTTGGGATTTTGTCAAGTTTGCATCTTTATGTGTGTCCGTTTGTGTGGGTGACTGTGAATGCGTGTGTTTCTGACCTCACTGGCAAATTACTGGCAAATCACTGGCAAATTAAAATACACAGTACAGGACAAAGCCCTCACAAACTTCACACATGAGCATGTGCACATATCCTCCCTGGCTATCTACTTCTTCTCCTATAAAAAAAAAAAAAACATACACCTGGACCCATGTATATCCAGATAAAAAGCTAATTGTGATCACTGTGTTCACTAATTGTGAACATTTCATTCTGTTAATATTGTGTGTTGCACATATTTCAACCCTGTATGTTTTCTGAAGTTCTTTCCATGAATAAATATGACAAAAACACATTGTTTCATGGTGCCTTCCAAAAATTGAAGAACTTTAAGCAAAATGACCTTTTTAATACATTTTCAAATGTATTTATTGAGGACACTTCACATATGTTGTTTATATAGTGTCAGTTATAAGTGTCAGGTATTACACATTACTGGCTTCAGTCCAGTATGCTCATGTATTCAGTATGGTTGATACAGAAAGCAGATTTCAATGCAGCAGAAAACTTTACTTCAAACAGCTTAAGATATGCCAGGAAAGGGACTATGATAAGAACTCGTGCTGCAACTATGGCCTAGTACTCCATCTAGTGGTTCCTCTGTATAAACATCCTTCAGCATCGGTATGATTTGAGCAGATCAGGATTCTCAATTACTACACTGCATTATGTGGCTTTTCTCTGCGTATCCAGACTCACTCCTCCTAGGATTAAAACGAAGAAAACAAATTTTATCTGTGTAGTGACACATCTATTGCACAGCCCTGGGTAGTTGATAGTAATTTGATCAGCTAATGAGGGGATGACTCCCTGCCACGTGTGGGGATGGCTATCTGCAGTCTGGTCAGAGTGCCCATGCTAACCAGTGACCACCGTTGAAAGGGCTTACCATGGACCGGTGAGTATCAGAACAGGACTTTTCCAATGGAATTATGGAGGAAGGTTGCCTGCTTACATTTGCTTTTATATCACATGACATTCATGTGGATGTCAATTTGTCATGTACCACCTACCTAAACATTGTTGCAGACCAAGTACACCCCTTTGTGGCAATGATTTTTGCATATCTCAGATTTCCTAGATATCAGTCTAATTGATCATCTGTGGCCTGTGCTGGAACAGGTCCATGGCAATCCATGGTGGCTCCATCCTACAGGATTTAAAGAATCTGCCACAGACATCTTGGTGCCAGATACCACAGAGCAGTCCCAATTGGACCCAAGTGGATCAGACCCATTCTGGAAGCACATCAGGCCAACAGTATGAGGTCATGTGGTGGTCAGGTGTGAGAGGTCATGATGGTTAATCACAATGTGTGTACATCAGCTGAAAAAAAACAAGATCTATACTATTTACAATTCTACACTTACAGGCCAGACTACTTAGGTGAGGTGCAGCAATGCATGTGTTGCTGGAGGTCAGAGATTGAACAAGCAATAATGCTGTGTAATGATTTTACACCATGCAGGCTCCCTAATAGTTATGTAGGTCAAAATCAGCTTTAAAGTTAACATAATGTCCAAAAACAACAAAAAATATGCTGATTCTTTGTTCTGCCTATGAAAGACAAGTGGCTTCAGTGTTTAGTGTGTATACTTTGTAAAAACATGTGGATAGTTTTGGTTTTAAAACAAGAATTAAGCTTACTCTTCTCTTACTAAAGAGGAAAGCTTAGGGATGTTTACCTGATGGTGAAGAGTTTTGTTGGTATACAAGGCTGTGCTTTTTCTCTCTGTCTTTTTCATTTTTAAACTCTACTTTAGAACAATCTTTTGTTGTTGATGTGTATCTCATGTCTTCAGAAATATCTCCTTTACACAATTTGGGTACATATGTGAATAAAATTAAAGAGGTCTATTTGGGAAACATAAGGGTAACTAATGGAAACTGGTGTCTTTGATGGAAGGACACAGTTGTGACTCTTTAAATTGGCTTTAAGGTGCTCAAGGCAAAGAGTAGACAAACTAAATACAAATAAATCTGACATCATAGTGTTCATTTGTTATTTTTGATCTATTAACAAATTTTTGAGTATTAAAATTAGCTGCAGTGTATTGTAGGTTGATGTGCATGGTGTTATAGTGATCTGTAGTGTGTAGTTATAAGAGATTGAGTCAGTGAGTCAGTAGGTTGGTGGGGGGGGACGAGAACTTTTAGTTTATGAGAGATGCCCATGACGTGACGAATGTTAAGGCAGCTCAAAATCCCGGACGATTCTAAAATTCCGCAGGTCTCAAAAAGAGGACATGTCCGGGGAAAAGAGGACGTCTGGTCACCCTAGCTGTTGGTACTGCGATGGTTCTGTAGACCAAATAACTATGTTACTATTCCACACGAAACTAACGTAAAAACATTATTACATATTTACAAACATGAAAGCTACGTATATACATAATGTTTGGAACCGAAAACAAATCACTGGGTCGATATGACTCTTGTTCAAATCCGACTGGCCGCTAGATGGCAAAAGAGATTTTCAAGCACACTTCGTTTCTTTGAAAAATGTAGACAGTAAAACCATTTCATATTGTTCAGCAGTAACATATTGATGTTTTAGTTTGTGTATAGTAATTGCCAAAGATATCTATGGTTGTAAATATATCTAAGGTCATGTTCTGCATAGGAAATGTATCTCCAAAGTTCAGCTCAGACTTCCCTCAAATGCTCTTTTTAATGTAAATGTAAATGTGTTCAAGACAACTTGGTTTAAAGATGTTTAGACTCAGCCTCCTCTGCTGTATCATTAAATTAACTATACGACGGACAAAGCTGAGTCACGAAATGAAAAACATCTATGCCAACAACTATATGAAGAAGGAGACTGCTGCTTTACTTTTCCGCCCCCAACTCCCCTTAAATACCAGAACCAGAGCAGCAGTTTAATCTGAGCGTTTAAATCACACACAAAACCACGCGAAGTGTGAAGTGTAAAGCCACCTATGGTTGATTGCTTGCTTTCAGTTGCACTTCCAAGCACAACGCTCAAGGAAAAGCTGTTTTCATGCTGAACTAATGAAAACGACTATAATCGATCACAGGTGGAAGACAATTAGTTTGGTTTGCAATGGAGGAGATTAGTTACACCTGATTGACAAGTGTTTACAAGTGTTTTTAGGTTGGGATGAACCTTAATCTATCCAAATGATACTTTCTCTCTCTCTTTCTTTCTTTCTTTCTTTCTTTATTCTGAACTGTTATCATATCTTTCAGTTGGACGTTATAAGTCG
>JBBIGA010015167.1:0-34391 GCA_037576975.1 Alestes dentex | reverse complement strand
AGAGAGAGAGAGAGAGAGAGAGAGAGAGAGAGAGAGAGAGAGAGAGAGAGAGAGAGAGAGAGAGAGAGAGTCAGAGAACGGTACTGCAGTGCTCCCTAGTGTGTTCAGCTGGTGGAGCAGAGATAGAAACTCACATGTCTGATGTGATCCTGAAGGTTCTTCAGCCCAAACGAGCGAAGCACAAACCACAACTTCAGAGAACGGAAACGCCGACTCAGAGGAATCTGCCAGTGCTGCAGACAAATAAATATATTGGTGTATTAATAAAAATTCATATACACACCATAAACATTTATATTGAAACTAGATTACATTTTTGCGAGAAAATGTTAAGTGTGATTGCAGGGTTGCAATAAAGCTGATGTTTGGAATCCCCTAAACATGGTTTTTATGGGCAAAAAATTCCACCCAAACCGGTGCCTCTTCAGACTGTCGCGTCATGTTTCACCGCTGAACCACGGAGGAGGGCGTTAACTCGCTGCCTCTTACCAAGACCATGTATGGTTAAAGACAGCTGAAAACAGGTGGAGCAAACTGGTGCACATAGCAGTATTCACAGGCTAATTATAATGAATTAAACCACAACAAACAGTGACACGTCTTTTTTTATAACTAACAGGAACTCTAGAGTACGTCTGTTTATGAGGCTGCTGTGTGTTTAGCGCCACAGGACTAACTTTTTGCTCCACGCTTCGTTACTTTGCAGCCGCCATAGTCGTGACGTGACATCGCTCGCACTGAGACTCTCTTACGAGACAACAAGCCCCACCGCTCTCTACATTACAGAGGTGACTCGACCACAAAAATCAGACGTTTAAATAATCCGTGCTCGGCTCCTGATCAACTGATCAAAAATCTGAATACATGCACAGTACACCAGACAGTAAAAAACATTTTGCCAAAATTCAATACGGGCTCGGACAAGAAGCAGCACTTTTTGTGGCTATAAAAAGAATAAGAGCAAAAAGAAAACTGACACAATCACACTATTTACTGTGCTGATTCTGAAATCACAGCGAAATCACTCTGAAGAACAGAGATTGTGGTACAACTGTTTCTCTCTGTGTGTATGTGTGTGCGTGTGTGTGTGAACCGACCATAAAGTCTGTAGCTCCTGAATTGTCGTGTCTGAGGTACACAGGATCCACACTGAATGTCTGCTGGAGTTTAAACTTATCCTTCACCCTGCAGGGCAAACACACACAATATTAACACTATTAACCTTATCAACATTAATAAACCTTAGAAACACATGATTAACCCATCAATAACCCTAATCAACACGCTATTAACCCAGTATAAACACACAACATTAATCCATTATTTACCATTATAAACATGCTGTTTACATATTATTAACCCATAAAACATGCTATTAAACCATTATTAACTCATAAACAAATTATTAACCCTTATAAGCACAATATTAACATATTAATAATCCCTATAAACATATGATTAACACACTATCAACCCATTATTAACCCATAAACAAACCATTAACCCTTTAATAACCCTGATAAGCATGTTTTTAACACCAAACACACCCCTTATAAACACGCTACTAAAGTATTACTAACCCTTATAAACATGCCATAATGTATTATTAATGCTTACAAACACACTATAAACACATTAAGCTGTTAATGACCCCTATGAACAGAGTCTCTCATTCTCTGTCTCTGTCTCATTCTGTATTCTATCTCTCTGTTCTCTCTCTGTATTCTCTCTCTTTCTTTCTCTCTCTCTCTCTGTATTTTCTCGTTCCCTCTCTTTCTCTCTCTCTCACCAGAAGGCTGTACAGTCGAAGTGAACCATCATCCACTTTGACGGGTTGAAGACGAACGAGTCAGCGAACTCCACCCCTGACAGGAAGTACCTCAGCTCAGGACACAGGAGCGCGGAGCCTGCGTACGCAGCATCCACATGCAGCCAGAGACCCTCACGAGCACCTACACACACACACACACACACACACACACACACACACATACAGTGTGTGTCATGTTAGGCTTATGTTGAATTCAGTGGGTGTGGCCTAAATTTACAATTACACACACACATACACACACACACAGTCAGTTCAAAGTAAAGCCACTTACAGATGGGCCCCAGCTCAGCCAGACAGTCGAAAGAACACACACCTGTAGAACCCAATGTAGCACACAGCTACACACACACACACACACACACACACACACACACACACACACACACAGAGTATGGTTAATCTACAGTATATTATTAGTCTAAAGACCAGTGTGTTATAATCAGAGCTATTAATATTAATCTATTACACACTACACAAACCAACAAACAGTCAGTGTCAGTAGTGTGTTCTGAATGTGAGTGTGTGTTAGTGACCATGATAGGCAGCAGGCCCTGCCTCCTGTCCTCCTGAATGGCTCTCTGCAGAGTCTCTCCCCTCAGAGAGAATTTCTCATCTGTCTCCAGAAACCTGATCTTCACCAGAGAGATCAGCCCAGCCTTCTCCACAGAGGAGTGAGCCTAACACACACACACACACACACACACACACACACACACACACACACACACACACACAATATTCAGTATCTACAATGAATCTTTCAGTAGTAAATTAATTCATTATGAATTATCTGTAGTTATGAGGTATTTTTAAGCCTCACATACAGTACTGAATGCAGGTGTGTTTGTGAGTGTAAGTTTTACCTGGTCAGAGGCGTATGCGATGAGTCTGGAGTTCAGTATGGATTCGTCCATGTCGGAGTGTGTGTGTGTATGTGTGTCTGCAGCCGAATCTCTGCCCTTCATCTGCAGGATTTTATCTTTCCGGGCAGCAAGTAGCGCAACCAGTGTACATTCACTCACAGTACTCTACACACACACACACACACACACACACACACACACACACACACACACAGTTGAATATGTGGAGGTTTCATGTGAGGACCAGCAAAATGTGCCAATTTACACAGACTGACAGTAACCATCATAGTATATCTTTCATTATAGAGCTAAAGACAAAGACACAAGATAAATACAAAGAGATAAATACAAAGACACACACATGATGACAGAGAACTGTTGTTTAATTAGACTGCACTGTGGGTGTGAGCTCACCTGTAGGATTCCTCCTCCACGGCTCTCTGGATGATGGTGCAGAAAATGATCAGGTAACCCAAGAGCTTTACACAACCAGTCCATCACACACATCTCCAGTTCTGTACAGGCAGGACTCGACGCCTACAGACACACATGCAAATACACACAGCCAAACACACTTCATCCATCTCTTCTTCCATGGAACCCACAGGTGTGTTATCAGACTCAGGAATACGCAGTTTTATTTCACTGTGTTATAAGATGAAGAATAGTACAGGTGTGTATTGTTACCCAGGTGAAGCCGAGGCAGTTGATGGCGTCGGCCAGCATGTCGCCCAGCAGAGACGGCCACGAGTTCAACGCAGGAAAATACGCATGCATGTGGGGACTCTGCCAGTGTACCACCTTCACACAGATGCGCACACACACACGCACACACACACACACAAACATTAACCACTGACATCTTACACACAAACACATGGATGTGAGTACATGTTGGAATTACAGCAATATACTCACTCAAGATGAAAGAAAGAAAGAAAGAAAAAGAAAAAGAATAAATGGAGTGAATGAATAAATGAATGAGTGTGTGAGTGAATGAATAGTGCTGTAGTGATTGTGTGTTCCGACCCCAGGCATGATGATGTTCTCTACATCCTGCAGGATGTTCTCCCAGGGTTCCGGCTCACAGGGAGCAGAGGAGGGCAGAAGGGGGCGCAAAAACCCCGGCTGGACATCAGGGACCACCCGTCTGGAGCGGATCTCCGTCAGGTAACGAGCGATATACTCCACCAGCTCCTTACCTACACACACATACACATAAACATACACACAGACGAACACACACACACACACGTACATACATACAATAGATATATATATATGTGTGTGTGTATGTGTGTGTGTCGGGAGTGTGAGTATGGCACTGCAGATCCATTACTGAAGGAAGGAGAGGTGAAATTCAGTTCTGAAATGTAATATTTCAACGGACAGAAAGAATTTGGACAGAATTTTAGAAGAATTTAAGCTGAATTTCTGAATCTGTATTTCTAAATTGATTTTAATCTAAGTGTCGTTCAGCATTTGAATCACATCACTGAACACCTGATAGAATAAAAAGCTGATTTTGGGAGTTTTTGATGTGCTTTGATTTCCTTGTGACTAATTTATCTAACGAGTTCAATAGAAAACAACAATATAACAGCAAAAAAAAACTACATTTGAAAACTAAAAACTGAAATACTAAATAAAATACTAAAAGTCTGTTTTTGAGAGATTCCCTGATGTGATCTGTTTTGAAATGAGGAATATTTTGTGCAATATGAAATTATGAATATTATATGAAACATTTTACCAATGATTTTGAAAATGGAGTAAAATTTCAGAAAAATCTGAACCAGTAAAGTGACCTGTAAACGATTAAAAGTAAAATATTATTGTCAGTGATATTGATATTATTGAGATTCGGAACCAAATTTAAACATTCTCAGAACTTCTGCACAGACATTTAGAGGATTTTACTATAACTCTGTATTCACTGTAAATACATTTTAAAGTACTTTTATAATTAATATTTCAGAGGAAATAAAGGCTTATCAGGATTACCTAAGTATAAAATTACTTTTACTGTATTTTTAAGTAACATTTAAAGGATTACATTATTAATGAAGTATTGTAATACAGCTAAATTGTAGTAATTATTATAATATCTGATGGTGAAACATCTGATTTTAATATTTGAGTGTATAAAACAACTTTTAATTCAACTGTAAAAATTACAATCAGTTATATATACAAAATTTGTTTAATTAAATTTATCTTTAACAAAACTTTTTAGATATCAAATACATTTTATAACAATAAGAAATGTAAAGACATAAAAGATATATAATATAATTTATATAATTTTAGGAGATTTAAAATCAGTTCTACATTCTTTGTAGTTTTACAGTTTTAATGTAAATGCTGCCGTTACACTCTTCTCAGCCTTGTCCTCTACGTGTGAGTGAGCGTGTGTGTGTGTGTCTTACCTCTACGCGTGTATTCCTCTGTCTGCATGTTTCCTTGTGTGTGCGTGTGTGTGTGTGTTTGAGTGTAGAGGTTGAATGGAGAATGATTTGATCTTCAGCAGCAGACTGTTTTATAGCCACTGCGAACACACACACACACACACACACACATACACACACACACACACACAGTCCTGCAGTGTGTGGACAGATAAGAGACGCCGCCACTGTTTGAGCAGCCAGATGAGCTCTCAGTCCATCAAACACAGAAGAATAGCTGCTTTACACACACACACACACACATCGGCCGCATGTAAACACAGCGTGGGAAAACCGACAGGTGTCACACAAATCAGTTCATTGCCCACGTAACGACACCTCCAGAACACACTCGCATCATCATCTCCCGTTAAGACCAGCGTGTGCTCAAACAGACGTACACATTAATATAGTCCCCAAAGAAAATGAATTAAGGTACTATTTTACCATCATCAACATCCATATCAACACTCAGAGACGTGAAGCTTCACTGGGGCTGTATTTGTGCTGGAGATGTCTGGTTCCATTCACCACCACTGTAAATAAATCAGCGTCTCTACAATGAACCGCTTCACATGAAGTTTTTTCTTTAGTTGATCTTGGTCTTGGATTTTCCATTCCACCATAAATAATGCAGCAGTTACAGTCCTGCAGGGTTGACTATTGTAAACTCTTCTCGTTGGCCTCCACAAAAAGACCATCAGACTGCTACAGCTTATTCAAAATGCTGCTGCGAGAGGTCTAGCAAACAATAAGAACCAATATAAGACCATCACTCCAGACCTCAGGTCCTTACAAAGTGTTGTTAATTGTTTGTAAGTCAATCAATAGTTCAATAATATATATCTCCGACATGTTTGATGAACATCAGTCTGGAAGGTCTCTGAGATTAGAAAAAAAAAAAGGGTGAAACGGTTTAGTCATTATGCTGCCCCCTGCTGGAACCAGCTTGCTATGGAGATCAGGCCTCCACCAAATGTTTTTAAAAGAAATTGAAACTTGAATGTTGTAACATGATGAGCTCTTCTGACTAATTTTAATGAAAAAAGAAATACGTGTAAATTGGAATGACTAGTTTAAAACTGATACCGTGTCCTAAACCTCGTCCACAAGTCTGACTCACCTTAATGAAGAGCTGGATGTGGTTTGGGGGTTCTAGTGTTCTAGCTCCAGTTCTGCACTAAAGAAGCAAAATATGGACCCAAACATGCCTTAACTGATCAACGAGATCCAGGGGAGGTGGAACAGCTGTGGAGATTACATTTTTTTGCCAAACTGTTCCTTCAAAACCATTTGTCTGTTGCAACTCAGAAAAACCTCAAAAAGTGAAATAATACACACCATATTTTTTTGAAAATGTGATGTTATGTATTTTTGCCACCCAAATGCAGAGAGATAATAAACATCATAAAAGTGCTGAACAAAAACGACTATCAGCACAGAAGAAACAGTTAAACAGATGCCAATTCACCACTGTATCCAATCATAATGCGTCAGCAATAATCAGAATGTGATATTTTATCCATGTGCACCCCCACACGCGTGTGTATGTGATGGTTCTCCTTTCTTTGGCTGTTTAGACCAGGGGTCACCAACCTTTTTGAAACTGAGAGCTACTTCACAGGTACTGAGCCATATGAAGGGCTACCAGTTTGATACACTAAAACAGAGTTTACCTAAACTTCATGTATAATAAGCGTTTTAAATGCTAATTTTTTAATGGTCTTTTTCAAATCTACATAAATGCAAATGTGATTAAAGAAGAATAGCAACGGGATAAAATTAAATGATAGACGCTGCTCACTGGTGAGTTGTGCTATTTTTAAAACAGGTCCGCGGGCTACTCATGTGGCCCCTGGGGCCATCCTGGTGTCCGCGGGCACCTTGTTGGGGACCCCTGGTTTAGACTAAACTAAAATAAAACATCTTCATTGTCAGAGACTACAAACTCTTCCCACATCACACAGGATGACATTAAAGGAGCATTTCCGCACTTCCTGCTCGAAATGTGTCTCTGTCCTTTGTTTGTTCAGGAAAACTGACCTCCCTGACCTCGGTGACCTCATGCACACGGAGGTTAAGCTTAAAAAGCTGAAGTGTTCCTTTAAAGCACAAGAGCAGGTGTTTAATTCTAATCGGATTAAAAGCAGTTCCTCTGTGGGAACCTCCTCCGGTCTGGGCTGATTTTTGAATTTTTTGTGATGAAACCATCTGAACCTCTCTGGAATATGTGTGGGTGGGTAGGTAGGTGGTCTTTAGGCTCTCTATTTAAAAGCACAATAACAAAATGTCTCTAATAGAAGAGAGATGGTTGGCCGAGCATCTGTTTGAGTGTGTAGCACAGGAAACACACAAAGTTGAGGATGTGTCCATGTCTGTGTGTGCACGTGTGTGTGTGTGTGTGTGTGTTGTCCGAGTGTTCGTCATGCTGTTTTTTTCCCTCCTTGCCGTGTGATGGCCTCTAGTTTCTGTCTGTAGGCCTCAGCCTCTTGTTCCTTCTTCAAGAATTGCTGCCGATATTTCTGGGCTTCTCTGTTTGCTTCCTCCAACTGCTTCAACAGGGCCACCTTCTCCTAACACACACACACACACATACACAAACACAAACACACTCTCATATGAAGCAGTTTGAAAGACCTTAAAAATAGTTGGTCAGTTGCGAGGGAAATGCAGCTGAACCTCAACAGCAGGGGTGCCCACACTTTTTTGGTTTGCGAGCTACTTTTAAAATGACCAGGTCAAAATGATCTACCAACAGTAAAAATGCTAAACATTATTTATATATATACACATACCAGGCATACTATATATTTAAAATATATATTGTTTAAAATATATATTGTTATACATAAGTTATGTGTGTTAAGAAGGTAGCACATTTCCTCATGTTTGGGTACTTTTCCTCAGGGAGTAAGTTCCAGAACTGTCCATGAGCCGTGGACTTCAGCTCAATGTCAGCCTCTAGTGTGAAAATCTCCTCCTCCGCTCCAGATGGGTTCAGATGAAACAGCGTTGCAATTTTTGATGAGTAAATCAACCTCAACATCACATAAATGTAGCAACTGGCTCCAATAATACAAAGTCTTGAAAACGCCTGTCAAACTCTGACAGACAATTGTCAATCTGCTGAGTGTAGCGGTCACTGTCGAGTTGCTCTCCGGACATAGCTCTCGAAATCTCTGCAGGAATTTCCCCCTACTGAGCCATCTCACATCAGTGTTTTTTTTTCATTGACATGCAATCTACCCACACTACCTGTACTGTAGTGTATTCTGTGGCACTCGTCTTTACGTTGCGTGGTCTCCTGTGCGCAGTAGAGTTTATTTTGAAGGGCAGGGCTCTGCGTTCGACTCGCGTTGCCTTTGCATTTGACCGGTAAATCGTGATCAACGTGTTGGGCACCCCCGCTCTACAGCCTATAAAACGGCCTAACTTGTGCTCGTTTCCTTACCTTTATCTCCTGGGTGTGCGAGACGTGGCTCTCCTCCTCCTCATCCTCCTCGATTTCCACTCGCGCTCGTTTTAGCGATGGTTCGTCACTCACCACAGTTTCCTCTGCAATATCTGTGGCTGGAACTGTCAGCACTGAGAGAACAACGGAACAACACCATCAATCTGACACTAACTGTTACTAAAACACCAACACTAATAGTGATTTTATGGATGTTACAGAGCACTGTAGAATGTTATAGACTTATGCAGGATAATGGAGCACTATAGATTACTGTACAGCATTAGAATAGAATAATTGAAGCCTTGTTGCCTACTAGGCTTCATTTAACATATTACAATCTGTCAGAATGAACATGTGGTTCATATGAGCATTACAAAGCATTACAAAGAGCATCACAGAGTGTTATAAACCATGTGAACGGTATGACAGCACAGATCAGTGTAAACGTGGTCAGTACTGGTGCTGCCGCTCTAATATGTGATGTAAACTCCTATCATTCAAACAGAGCTACAGAGGCTGCTGACCACACCTGTCCACAGGTGAGTGCAAACAGAGCTCACCCTGCTGTCCATCGGGCATGGTGACGATGATTGGCTGGCCGATGGCTCCGCCAGTCTGCAGGTTGCCCAACTGAATGCCATCAGTTACTATGGTGATGACCTGCTGACCCCCAGAGCTGACAACCTGCTGGATGGCTCCGTCAACAGAGTCTGCCGCTACAACTTCCTCTGCAGCCATAACTGAAACACACACACACACACACACACACACACAAAACAGGTTAGAACAATAAAAAATATGACATTCATAAATGTGCACAGGGAAGAAATTATATTAAGATTATATCTAACACTTTTATTTTTGCCTAAACTGAACAGTAAAATGAGAGCATTCCTGCAATACTTTTAGTTTAAAGAAATGTGAACTAAACCTTAATAACATGTACTTCAATTCATTCTGCCAATGACTGCTTATTACTCTTAGGGCTGCACAATACGGACAGAATATTAGTATTGTGATTTTACTGCTACATTAAAGGGCCGATATTAGGGCTGGGAACCTCAGGGTACCTCACGACACGATATGAGATACATGCCTCACGATACCAATAATATCACGATATGGCGATACTGTGATAATCGATATATTGCACAAGATAGCCTACAATATATATCTAATTTTTCAATAAAAACACACTTTTTTTTAAACTTTATTTTGCACTGAAATTACTGAAATACAGTCAGTTAAAAATCAACTGCTTTTAAATGTCTGCACAGTGACACTCTGTGCAAAATCAATGTAAACACAAATTTAAGTGCCTTACAGTTACACTCTTATTGCAAAATGAATGTAAACAAAAATTTAAGTGCCGTACAGTTCCACTCTTTGTGCAAAGTCAATGTAAACAAAACCTTAAGTGCCTTGCAGTGAAACAATTTTATTGCAACATAAAGCAAAAAAGATTACTTTCCATGAAACAAATGTTATGGTTATGGGTATAAAAATATGAAGCTGCAGGATCATGTTTTTGCAGTAAAGAAAAACCCTATAATGTTCATGTATTGTTACATAAAAAACAAATGTTTTCCCTTTTTAAAGCAGAAACAGAAGAACTAGATATTAAGGGCTTGAATTCGAGGTTTTCCAAAAAGAGAATTCCAAAAATAAATTTAGAGCAAACAAAGCTGCTGTCTGCCTTAGACAGTATACATTACAGACAGCAGAGCTCTGAGGAGACAAAGAGCTTCTTTAGGAGGGTGGAAGTCAAGAAAAAAGATAAAACCATTCCAGCCTAATAATCTCACTTAGACACACACACACACACACACACACTTCATGCATCAAAAACAATCAAAACAAGTGGCACACAGCAGAACAATGAAGGGACGTCCAGCAGAACCGCACTTCAGTTGGTGTATACAGATGACAGTGAGTCGTAAAGCATCAGAAACCACATATGCAGTTCTATTAGGGCAACCCTTTTAAACAAGCCTGCACGTTATATCGTCTGATAATTGTTATCACAATGTCCGTCTCTGACAGGGTGACCAATCACAGGTCCAGGTGAGTTGCTAGGTGTTGTGATGAATCAAGGTCTTTATGAAATCCAACAGAAGTCGATTTATTTTAATCTTTGACCATTAAAGAGTCTGATTGGTTGTGGTGATTTTAAAGGGTTTGTATACTTAAAAAATGATCATTCATAATAATTCATTCTTACGTGACCCTTTTCCAACCCTATAATTAAACAGGTTGTTCTTGTTATTGTACCTTTAACAATGATAAAGGTAAATGATCTCTTTTCTGATTAGCTGTCCTGTATTACAGCTCAATCAAGAGACAGCGCAGGGATGAAACATTCCTTAGAAATTATAAGGAATGTTTCATCCCTGCGCTGTCTTTTGAATGAGCTGTAATGCAGGACAGATAATTGCTTTATTGCTGTGGGGTGAATAAGGAGACATATGGCATTTGGGTGGTTGCTATAAAACCAGTTTTTGGAGACACCTAAACATTGGTTTTGTGGGCAAAAAAATGCTGATCTTCTCATTCTTTTTAATAATAAAGGTTAAAGAGGGTAATCCAGAGCGAACGTTTTGCCCAGGGGCCCACACAACCCATAATCTGTCCCTGACTTCACGTCCAGTAAAGTGATGATATGTGGCTTTAATATCTTCAAGTTTACAACGCTCACTCCCACTCGCAGTCCCGGCTATGCCGTTAGCGTCATACTTACAGATTACGTGGGCGAACTAGTTTGGTTTGGCGGAAGAATGTGCAGTAACGTGCCGTATGAGTTTCCTTTTTCTGTGGCTTAGTTGTGTTTTTATGATTTTACAGCTGTGTTAGGATCGGTAAGTGACTTAGGCTAGGGTGTGTTTCGACTAACACCAAAATTCGGGTTACATCACTGTCGAAGGAACGGATCTCTGTCGTAACTCGACGACACCCCTGTACTGATAATCTGTCCATATCGTGCAGCTCTAGACTGAACAGTGTGGAGGATTTGCCTGTGATGGCCCACCAACCAAACAGGTCGTTCATATTCACCATATTCTTATGCAAATTTGCAGTTAGCATCATGCTAATTGGTGGGGTATAAGCTTCCATTACCTGTTAGCTACATTAGCCTTGTAGCTCCAGCACTACAACTAAAGAAGCTGAACTTCACACACTGAACACGTTCTGGCTGATCGACTGTATCTGGTGAAGAATTTTAAGCAAGCTATTACTTTAATGACCAGACTGACCTCTGGTGAGGCCAGGCTCGGCCGTACCTGCGGATTTGGCCGTGTTGCCGGGGGAAATGAGTCCAGCCAGGTTGACGACCCCTCCGGGTCCGATGATGAACTGTGGGGAGGCCGTGTGGATGGTCAGCATGTCTGGACTCTCTGGGTTAGTGTTTATCTGATTCTGCATGGCCACCTGCCAAATTACACAAAAAAAACAAAACTAATAAACACTGTTGTATCATAACAAAACTTGAGCTGCACAATATATTGCCTGACAATCTTTAGCACACTACAGAAGGCTGCAATTTGCAAATGAGCCTCTAATCAATCAGTGTTTCCAACAAGCTGACCATTCACAGCTCCAGGTGAGTTACTGGGTGTTCTGATGAATTGAGGTCTTCATGAAATCCAATAAAACTCTCATTTTTAACCATTAAAATTCCAAATAGTCAATTTCAATAATCAGGGTCATTAAAGTTAACACATTAATTATTGATTAACAAAAATAAAATGGCCAGTGAGTGTAGCTACAGTCTACTGTAGCTGGTGCTAATAAACAGGTATTTACGTGTTTTTAAAACATAAAATGATAATGAGGCTACAATGAGGCTATGCTGAGATTATGAAAGATCATTATTTGGACACTGTTAAAATATTATATTGAGGATGTAATGAGGCTGTGATGATTTTACGTCTGCGTAGCTGTCACTTTTGTGGATCTCTTACACACCTGCAGTATCTCAGCCAGTTCCTCATTGTTGTTGTCCACTGCGATGTCCAGTGCGGTTTTGCAGAATTTGCTCTGGGCGTGGACGTCTGCGCCAAAGCGCAGCAACAGCTCCACCACTTCACGATGACCGTGCTCTGCTGCCCAGTGCAGAGCCGTCATCTTCAGCATGTCCTTAGCGTTAACATCAGCACCATGCTGCGCACACACACACACATTCAGACATGCACACACACAAACACACACACACACACACACACACACATGTATATGCGTATGTACAAAGATCCATATACAGTGGGGTAAATAATAATTTGATCCTCTGCTGAATTTGTAAGTTTGCTGACTTACAAAAAAATGAACAGTCTCTAATTTATGAGGCAGTTTCATTTTTATGGAGAGAGAAAGAATATCAACCAAATTCAAGGATAAACATGTTACATAAAAGCTATAACTTGATTTGCATTTCAATGGGTGAAATAAGTAGGGCGAGTTGCCCTAATGTGGGACATTTTTTGTAGTTTTAATGTTGGCTTAACATTGTAATACACTACAGAAGTCCAATGTTAAGCCAACATTAAAACTACAAAAAATGTCCCACATTAGGGCAACTCACACTATTTGATCCCCAAGCAAAATATGACTTAGTGCTGGGTGGAGAAACCCTTGTTGGCAAGCACAGCAGAGACGTTTCTTGTAGTCGGTCACCGGGTTTGCACACGTCTCAGGAGGGATTCTGGCCCACTCCTCTTTACATGAATACTTATTTCACTCATACAAATCAATTTATAACTTTTATGTAATATGTTTTTTCTTGACATTCTTTCTCTCTCCATAAAAATGAAACTACCCCATAAATTAGAGACTGATCATTTTTTGGTAAGTCAGTAAACTTACAAATTCAGAAGGGGATCAAATAATTATTTGCCCCACTGTATATATTTATACAGTTAGGTTCATTTATATTTGGACACTGACACACATTTTGTTATTTTACCTGTTAACTCAAACATATTAAAATTATAGTGAATTAATGGATATAAATGCATAACATGCAGACTCTAAGCTTTAATTTGAAGGTATCCACTTCCAAATTGAATAAAGGGTTTAGGTATTACACCCCTCTTTAACGTGGGCCACCCTCTTTTTTAAAGGGACCAAAAGTAAGTGGACAATTGACTCAAAAGCTATTTCATGGACAGGTGTGCGTAATTCCATCATTATTTCATTTTCAATTAAGGAGATAAAAGGTCTGGAGTTGATTCCAGACATGGCATTTGGAAGATTTTACTGTGAACAAACAACAAGCGGTCAAAAGAGCTCTCCATGAAGGTGAAACCGGCATCCGGGAAATTGCCAGAATATTAGGAATGGCAAAATCTACAGTGTGGTACATTCTGAGAAAGACAGAAAGCAATGGTGAACTCAACAACGCCAAAAAGTCTGGAGGTCCACAGAACACAAAAGAGGTGAAGAAAAACCCCTTCACAACATGCAGCCAAGTGAAGAACACTCTCCAGGAGGTAGGCCTGTCAATTTCCAAGTCTACCATAAAGAGAAGACTTCATGAAGGCAAATACAGAGGGTTTACTGCAAGGTGCAAGCCACTCATAAGCCTCAAGAATAGAAGGGCTAGATTGGACTTTGCTAAAATAATCTTAAAAAGCCAGCACAGTTCTGGACCGACATTCTGTGAACAGAGGAAACCAAGATCAACCTCTATCAGAATGATGGCAAGAAAAAAGTATGGAGAAGACATGGAACAGCTCATGATCCAAAGCATACTACATCATCTGTAAAACATGGGGGAGGCAGTGTGATGGCTTTGTCAAGCATGGCTGCCAGTGGCACTGGGACACAAGTGTTTACTGATGATGTGACGTAGCACAGAAGCAGCCGGGTGAATTCTGAGCTGTTCAGAGACATACTGTCTGCTCAAAGCCAGCTAAATGCAGCCAAGTTGATTGGGCGGCGCTTCACAGTTCAGATGGACAATGACCCAAAACATATGGCAAAAACAACCCAGGAGTTTGTTAAAGCAAAGAGGTAGAATGTTCTTGAATGGCCAAGTCAGTCTCATGATCTCAACCCAATTGAGCACGCATTTCATTTGCTGAAAACCAGAAAGACAGACAAACAAACAGCAACTGAAAGCCATTGCAGTCAAGGCCTGGCAGAGCATTAAAAAGGAGGAAACCCACCGACTGGTGATGTCTATGGGTTCAAGACTTCAGGCAGTAATTGCCTGCAAAGGATTTTCAACCAAGTATTAGAAATGAACATTTTATTTTCAGTTATATTAATTTGTCCAATTACATTTGAGCCCCTGAAATGAGGGGATTATGTATTAAAGTGACTTTAGTTCCTCCCCTTTTTATGCAATATTTTTGTTTAACCCGCTGAAATAAAACTGAAAGTATGCACTTCAACTGCATCTGAATTGTTTCATTTAAAATTAATTGTGGTGATGTAAAGAATCAAAACAAGAAAACTTGTGTCTCTGTCCAAATATTTATGGACCTACCTGTATATGCACACACTCGCACAATGCACAAACAGGCAAACACACACACACACAATGCACAAACACACAGACACACACTTGCACAATGCACACTCACACAAAGCGCTCATTGTTGCTGTGTGAGTGGGGATGAAAGCTCAGGAACTGGTTTATTCTGTAATTACTAAATTATCTCTAATTCAGGACAAATGCACAGCGCCGTAACATCAAAGCATCACATGATGCACTCTGTCCTCACAATCACATCAAATACACACCGGTGCTCACATCCCCCTCACTTTACTCATACAACTCATATTAGAAATCATACCAGCACCACCCAAATGAACTCACACCAAACCAATATATATGGATTACTGTTTGTCTTGCTTATTGCTTCCAAAGATCCAGACTTTCCTGTATTTTTAAAGTAGTCTTGAGGAACAATTCTCCAGGTTTCCTGAAGGACTTTCAAAGACTCTCATTTTCAGTCCAGTCCCTGAACCTGATCACTTTCAGAGGAATGTTTTTGTTTGTTAAGCCGCACAGTGACCTACCTAGGAATCATTAGTGCATTAGTGTGAACAAACATGTGATTTGATGGGGAGTGCTATAACTGCAAAGTGCTCTGACTGAAGTGCTGGAGTGTGAAGAAAGGTGTTAGTTCACAAAGGACTGATAACGTTTCAAGACACTACCAATCAAAAGTTTTTACACCTCACAGGTTTTTACTCCTGAGCCATTTATTTCATAATATGCAGATCTTGTTAAATTAGTCTTGTTAAATACTGGAAAGTCATTGAGTGAACAGCTATAAATGAAAATGTCAAATTAAAATGTATGCAACAGCGCATGTCTGACATCCTATTAAGGTAATCCTAGACTGTCCTTTAATACTTGTCTGGTGATCCACATTATAATCATAATTTTTTTGTAGGTCAGTAGTGATTAACAAAAAAAATCACATTTTCTGGCTAATAAGAGAACTTAGATGGTGAATATGCTGTACGTTTATTTGTTAGCAAAGAAAACTGAGTGTATATTTGGTAAATAATAAGTGTGTAACATACTAATGTAGAAAATCTCAGTGTGTGCCAAAACTTTTGGCTGGTCATGTGTATGAAGTCCCCACCAGCAGTGTCAGAGTGTGTGCGTGTGTGTGAGACTTATAAGTTGGAGTGGGCTGGTCTGTAAACGAGTCCTTGTGATTAATTACTGTACTGTCTTGCTCATATCCCATAGGGTGGGAAGGTGCTGATATGTCAATGGGTCTCTAATGAATTAAATAAGATAAAGAATAAAAGCAATAAAAGTATTTCATGAAGAAAACACAGCAACTGCAGCTTTAGGAATTCCAGGCTTGGAGGAACATGCTCCCCTAACACCGCCCCACCCCCATGTCCATTCCAGCTGTGTGTGAATAATCACAACACCTGTAAAAGCATCCTACTGGGGGCTCTCTAAATAAATCTGTTGGTCAACAAGCTCTGCCCACCTGCAGCAGCACCTCCACGATGCGGGCGTGGCCTTCTGAAGCAGCCATGTGCAGTGGAGTTCGGTCCACTTTCGTCCGAGCATCACGGCTCACACCTGCACGCAGAAGCACCTCGGTGGTGGAGTAATGACCATACTGAGCTGACAGATGCAGCGGAGATGTCCCCAACTACACACACGCACACACACACACACACACACATACACACAAACACAGAGTCAGGGCATGTAATAAATCATGAGTAAGCCATTATTTTCCACTCTTTAGAATAAGAGTGAAGACACTAAAACTATGAATTAAAACACATAAAGCCCCTTTTGCGTGGACTCCTGATGTTCTCAGAAGTTGCTCGATGACGAGACCCACCCAGTCTGTGGTGAATGGAGCTCCATTGGCCATCAGGATCCGAACCTCATCATCCTGTCCGGAGCGCGCCGCCTCTAGCAGCTTCTTCCCCAGGTCCACCAGAGACATCTACAACCACACCAAACACACACAGTTACTGACCAACAGTACGAGCTTTGGAGAGCCTGAGGGGCGGTGAAAGGAACCAGACAGCTGGTTCTCTAAAAGCTCCCTCACAGAAAGTTCTTCCATCATTGAACGTGCTGAAGACATTCCAACATTGTTCTACGAGGGTTTCGGGAAGCTTTGATCCTAAAACTAAACTCATTCATGGTGGAGGGATACATGCAGGGTGTCATGAGGCAAAACAGTATCCAAAGAAAAGTGATTTAGTTTAGATTAAGTATTTTAATATCATCCATAAAATATCCTCCATAAAAAGTTGTAGAGACACATGGAGCTTCACTGGGGGTTGATAGTGAATAAAACGGCTGTATTTGTGTTAGAGATGTCTGATTCCATTTACCACCATGGTAAAGAGTCTCTACAATGAACCATTTCACACCAAACACTCTGAATTAATGGGGGGATGTTTGTGGACTTTTCCCATGACTGCATCATGTTACCCTGTGCCTTAAATACATAAAAAACAAATTTTCTCTGATCTGGCCAGCATTTATAACACTTATTAACCCTAACTAAAATCATCCAATACTGTGAAATATGCAGAAAATATCACTAATGTGACCTTTATCAGTTCTGTCCAGTACTGTTTTGCTGAGGGTTGATTCAAAGGCTTAAAGAAAACCCTAAAACTGATTTAATTGGTGACAGTTTATCTGATTTGTGTAGTCAGTGAAACCCCAACAATATATAATAGTCAGTTTCATGTTTAAAGAGTGTAAATGCTTTTTTAAAGTGATAGTTTTAAAGTGATGCTTTTTTTATTTATTGACCCTTTTTACACAAAAAGGGTCAATAAATAAAAATAAGGACAGAGCAGAGGCCTTCACAAACTAGGCCAAACTGGAGCAGTGAGTGTTATCAACGGCTAGGTTTAAGGCGAATAGTAAGGTAAACGGGATAAAATTGCGAAAATTGAGTGAAAATTGGGCGTAATGAGTACAGAGAATAGATTCTGGTCCCCAAACTTGGGTTAGCCGGCTTCACCCCTGGAATTTTTCCGTTCCACCTTAAACAGTGCTGCAAATACAGTGTGGCGCCAAGGGAACAGTGATGCCTTTACGGTGGAAGTGAATGGAACCAGACGTCTCGAACAAAAACAATACCCTATTTTATCCACTATCGAGCCCCAGTGAAGCTCCACATGTTTCTCAATGTTTATATATAACGCCCGTGATGGCAAAACGATGGAGAATCTGAACTAAATCACTTTCTGATTAAGGTTTTTAGGAAACCAGGCGTCTGAATCTATTCGGCACCACTGTAAACATTTCTGGAGTCCGTGGGAAAAATACCATAACCCACTTGGAGCACGCCTCAAACACCTAATTGGGGCATTTTAAAAATTCGTCTATTTATGATCGGAGGGCAAGAGCTCGACTATTTTAAGGTGGCAGCGGACAAAAGGCAGAAGCTAACGTTTTTAGCCTAAGGAAATAACAGGGCTCGGTTCCGGGGGAAGTGGTAATGTTTTTACCACCTAAAAACGTGATTCAACTTCCACATCCGGTGGTGGAGTCAACGAGACGAGAAAACAACACAAAACCCGAGAGTTTAAAACTGTCCACGGCGCCTTACCGTCACGATTTAATGCGAAATAAACATCCCGGGCTTTAAAGCGAGCCAGCCGTCCTTCATGTTGTTGTGCGCGTTACTTTTTTCGACCGTAGACTGAGAAACACAAGCGCGGATGGATACACCAATCTCACCACCACCACCACATTTATCTCCACTTTTTAACACTCATAACCTCTTCAGGCCGCACTTAAAAGGTTCACATTACGAGCTTTTAATGAATATGTCTCTTAAAAATACCCCAAAAAATCAATAAAGGGCCCTGAAAGCGAAGATAGGGCAAAGTGCACGGCTGCGCGGAGTGATACACATGCTGTGTTATTGGAAATGCGTCTGGTTCACTGGGAGACGTTCTCTATTATTAGTAGTAGTAGTACTCATGATAAGAATGACTATTATTGTTGTTACTTTTAGTACTACTAGTAGTAGCAGTGGTATGGATATTAGTAGCAGTAATAGCAGTAGTGTATTTTAGTGTAGGGCTTTTGTTATTTAAGTTATATGTTACACATGTATTGTTCTGTTCTTTTGCACTTTCATGATCAGTTTTGAGATTGGGGTTAAATGGAGTATGGGAGGGATGTGTGTGTGAGAGCGAGCATGCGTAGTGTGTGTGTTTTTGTGTGTGAGGTTGAAGAGCAAGTGGGAGAGGAGTGGACTGGGAGGTTAGGTCTGGTTCAGGGATTAGCGGCGTGAGTTGTGGCCAAAAGAGCAGCTCAATTGTATTGGGAAAACTTTAATAAAAGAAGCTGAGAAGGTCAGTCGTTGTCCAGTGTCGACGTTACCTCGGGTCACAACAGTATTATTATTATTATTATTATTATTATTATTATTATTATTAGCAGTAGTAGTAGTGGAACAGAGTTTTATTTGTAAAAAGCACGCACACTTGTAGAACATACAGTGAAATGCTTTTTCTGGCAGTTTAATTGTGTTGCATAAACTTTCGAAAAAAGGAAAATAGTTTAATAAAGTTTAATTGTAATAAAAGCAAATAAAATAGATAAAGACAAACGAGAACCATTACCACAGCTCACGTCTGTTACAGTAGTTAAAAATACATATTGAAAAATTAATAAGGTGTTTGTGTGTTAAAGTGAGTGTTTAGTGTCGAATCTGTAAAAATGAAAGAAAAAAAGAAAAAGAAGTCAAAACAAACAACGCAAAGCCTTGGTTGTCAATAAAGCTTCTGTGTTTTGAAAGGGCTCCTCTGATGTTCAGGTTCAGGACATTGTCAGATTTTTTACTACCTGTATTCGGACAAGCCCCGCCCCCAGCACTCCGATTGGCTGGCAAGCCGTCCTTGATTTTTAAAGATATTGATTTACATTTTTAATAGACGTTTATTACATTTTTATTACATGATTATTTACTTTATTTATTTACTTTATTCATTATAATCATAGTAACGTGTTTATTTCTTACTTATTTTTGTGTCTGCGTTTTTTATTCCACACTTCACTCATTTTTGCGTTTTAAAGCATGTTTATTTCCGTGCTGTTACACAATTCAGTAATAAATAAAAAATCTCAACCAATTGCGGCGCGGGTGGGCGGGGCTTGCCGGAAAGCGGGTGCGGAGCGGAGCGCCAGGCTGTTCCGGGATCAGCTGAGCTTGGACGTGTTTTCGCTCCGTTTAAGGTTCGATTTGTTTATTTTCATTACATTTTAACATCAAATTCGTCTGATCTCACTCTTTAACCAAAAAACGCGTTGACATTTACTTCGAAACCTCACAGAACCGTTTAAATTAATGTTAGCTAGCATAGCCTAGCTTAGCTGTGTTTTAACTGCTCACTTCCTCTTACACACTTACACACACAGACTCTTACAAACACACACATATAAACACACATTTACAGAAACACACTTGTAAACATTCAGTTAAAGACAGATACTTACACAGTTAACTGTGTTGCTGTGTTTGTGTGTATGTGTTATTGCTGAGCTGTGCTGTCAGCTGGTTGGTGACACAGCCACAAAGACCCAGACTTCTCCAAAGTTGTCCAGTGTTGTGGTCCACCTGCACAGGTAGTTTACTACTACTGCAGGCATGACAGCTTCAGAAAAACTTGATTGTTAGTAATGGTGGACCCCAGGAGCTGGGAGACGCACCTGTGCAGGTGGACCACAGCTCTGGAGAACTTGGGACCTTCTGGCTGTGATCCATCTCCTGGGGTCCATCATTACTAATGATCAAGTCCTTCTGGAGCTCTGTCTTGTCTGTTGGATCACAACCACAAAAGTCTGGAGTTCTCAGGTTGTCTCCCAAGTTCTCCAGTGGTGTGGTCCAGATGTCTTCCAGCTCCAGCAGGCATGACAGAGCTCCAAAAGTACTTGGTTGTGAGTAATGATGGACCCCAGGAACTGACAACCTTACCTGTTCAGGTGGACCACAGCACTGGAGTTCACTGGTGTTGCTGATGTCTGAGATCCTGACTGTTTCTGAACATGATGTAAAATTTGGATCATGCTTTGGATGCAAGGCTGGATGTCAGCTCAGTGTGTGTTCTCTGTGTTTTTCCACATTTAGGGGTGTTTGTGTGTGTTTTGTGACACTGACGGAGCTGGGGAAGATGTGAGGAGATGTTTCTTTTGCTGTGAGCCGAACACACACACACATTAAAGATGCCTGCAGTGTCGACGGGGGTAAAGGAGCTTTACCTGTCCACTTCCCTGGGAGACCTGAACAAGAAGGCAGAGATCAAACCTGATAAAGTCAGCACCAGACAGTAAGACACTCACAAATACCTCTCTGTTCGCACACATACTTCTCTGTTCTCACATATACTTTAAAGCTTCTTAATCAGGACCAGCTACATCGTATCTCGACTCTCTGTCCATCAGCTTAACTGGCATACAGGTGCACTGTTTAGTTTGCAGGTACAGACTGTAGTCCTTATGTTACCCCCCCTTCATCAGTGAGATCAGGTCCTACACAGGTGGTGGAACATTGTCAGTCCTATGTCCAAAAACTGACCCTTGATGAAGGACAAATGGACGACCAACACAAACTGTGTAGTGTCAGATCAGAACCATTAATCATTAATAACTATACATGTGCGTTAGAGCTGCACAATATATCGGCTTCTAATTAGTGTTGTTTTTGGCGGCCAGTTTTAGTCTAGTCTTTGCGTCAAGCTGTCATGTTAGTTTTTATTAGTCTTAGTCACGTCCATACTCTTTTCAGTCTAGTCAAGTTTCAGTCGACTAAAAGTCTGAGCATTTTAGTCTTATTTTAGTCAGAATTATCCATGACTATTTTCGTCTAGTTTTAGTCAATGAAAACTGATGACATTTTAGTCTAGTTTTAGTCAATGAAAGTTGTATTTTAGTCTCTTTTTTTAGTAATGCAATTATGTTTAACCCAGTCAATATAGTACCTAGTAGAAAAGACAAAATCTAAAAACCAAATCAGAACAATTTAGGATCAGCTTTTTTTTACATGGATATGGGAAAGGCTGCTTATCAAAATGCTGTGTGTGTGTGTGTGTGTGACTGTGTGTGTGTGTGTGTGTGTGTGTGTGTCATTTCTCTTTCCCTGGCACTTTAATGCCCCTGCGTCCCAGTACTTTTTGCCACTCTAGATAGATTTAATTCACAGTGCCTCTCAATGGACAAAAGTATTGGAACAAAATGCTGTTCAACTCTAAGGTTGAATGTCCCAATACTTTTTTTCTCCCCTCCCTATCATACAGTTAGTAACGTCTCGTGTCATTTTAGTCAACGAACATGAAGAGACATTTTAGCATAGATTTTATTTTTTAAACCACATTTAGTCTAAAAGGTAAGAAATAAACATGTTACTGTGATTATAATGAATAAAGTAAATAATATTGTAATAAAAATGTAATAAACGTCTTTTAAAAATGTAAATCAATATCTTTAAATATCAAGGACGGCTTGCCAGCCAGTCGGAGTGCTGGGGGCGGGGCTTGTCCGAATACAGGTAGTAACATCAGAGGAGCCCTTTCAGAATACAGAAGCTTTATTGACAACCAAGGCTTTGCGTTGTTTCTTTTCATTTTTACAGATTCGACACTAAACACTCACTACTTCTAATTGTTATCACAATATTGGCCTATGCAATACTGATACCACAGAAGACTGCAATATGCAAATGGGCATCTAACCAACCAAATTGTTTCTGACAGGGTGACCAATCCCAGCTCCAGGCGAATTGCTTGGTATTCTGATGAATCAAGGTCTTCATATCATTCCTCAAAATTTTGACCACTAAAGGTGTTGGCTAATCAGTTAATGTACTACTGTAGCCAGAATATAGAGTATGACATCACAAAACTATGAGGGGAAAACAGGCTTAATTTTCATATGTGGACTGAATGGATGGGGTCATATGGGCCCTTTAATGTATTGAAAGACACAATATGTACCCTTAAAGTCACAATATTGATATACTGAATGTATTGTGCAGCTCTAATCAGCAAGGTGGACTAACAAATGTGTCTAATAGAGTGGACAAACGTACTCCTCCTCATGCAAAGCGAATGCCGGGTTCCTGGTAAAACCCATTTTGTTAAGTGATTAAAGTTTGCTGAGCTGTGTGTGCTGCTGTGTTTTGTCCAGTTATGTCCAGAGCGCATGTAAAATCTTTAAAGCAGCGGAGGAGTGCCGCCTGGATCGGGACGAGGAGAAAGCCTACGTTCTCTACATGAAGTACCTGTCTGTGTATGACCTCATCAAGAAGAGGCCAGATTTCAAACAGCAGCAGGTGAGACCACCTGAATGTCCGCCAGCAGACCCCTGACCAGGATACTACATTTATCACAAAACAGAAAAACTCAACACACTCTGCTTCATATTTTATTTTTTGTAACAAAGCACAGTTTCTGATACTATTCCTTTAAGACTGATATATGTAAATGAGCTCGGTTCTGATTGGCTGCGCTGTATTGCGCCTTGTTCAAAAAGCAGAACCGCTTCTTCATAACTTCCCTGTGAGTGGGCTGAGCCTGACTGCTGTAGGCTGAACAGGCGGATCTGTAAACAGGATTACAGTCGATACAATGTCGTCTTTACACTTTATATTTATACCTTTATACATCTGACAGTCCATCAGTAACTAGATCACACTGAACTTGGGCTGAGTCCCAACATCTGATGCACCAAGAAAACCAAGAAACACACGGTTGCAGTTTAACGCTGTAAAACAAATGTTTACATTTTGCACAACTATTAAACCATGTGACACGTCAAACCATGTTACACATCTTTATAAACCACCGTTATTGCGTATTTATCTTATTCATTCACGACTACAAAGGCACAGTAACCATAGCAACCACAGCTCATTCTGTTCTACAACAAATACGATCATCCTGTTGAATGAATCATGAACTGAAGTCAAACTTTAGGCACCAACATCAAGGCTTATGTCGTCTCACTGACGGGGATTTATTTAGACGTAGAAGGTGGTGTTGCTGCCTTTATCACCACCGACCTGAAACTGTGGCTCTGCGGTCAGACAGTACAACTGGAGCAAATACAAGAATAATTCACTGCACAAAATCTCACACAGCAACTGTAGGACTGATTAAAAAAACTCCACTGAAGGGTTAAGTGACTGGGAGCCTTGAGTGATGCCTTTGACCTGAAGGTCACTTTGTGTGTCTGTCAACTCAGAGGACAGAAAAATAATCTGTAGTTCCTAATTTATTTCTGAGACCAGGATATTATGCATCAGCACTTTGGTTAATGATGGGTGTACAGTGTTTTTAAATTTGCGTTTAAGAGTTTAAGTTCTGGTAAATAGAGATGTTTGCCAGATTGGCTACAGGTCAGCCTGTATCTGTTTTATTCTCTGCAGGATTTTTTCCTGTCCATGCTCGGACCAACCAGCTTCAAGAAGGCAATCGAAGAGGCAGAGAAACTTTCTGAGAGTCTAAAGCTCAGGTTCACCCTCGCCACACACACACACACAAACACACACACACACACACACACACAATCACATTAGACTTTACCCTTAAATTTGACATCATCTCACATCAGCCTGCCCACCAGGAAAAAAACAGATTTGTGGTCGATCAGTTGAGACGTGTTTATGGAGCTATGAGGCTAACACTTGAAGTCAACTCGTTTTGTTTTTACTGTAAACCAAACCCAAAACATCTCTGCACCCACAAAACATAGCCAACTCTTCATTTAGGTGGATCAGACACATGGATGTAGTTTATGACAAAATGTCTTACTGTGAGCTGTAAAAATGAACTGAACTTTTTCATTACTGTTTCTTTATTTATCACTTGTGGATGTGGTTTAGGGCACAGTATGACCTTCTGTAAAAATACTGCGTCATAAACCACATCCACAAGTTTGTTTACAGTTAAATACGTAGGTAACTATTGACTTCAAGTGTTAGAGACATTAGCTTAGTAGCTTTATGACTAATTAAAGACTGTCATTAACTAACACACAGGTATGAAGAGGTGGAGGTGCGGAAGAAACTGGAGGAGAGAGACAGGAGGGAGGAAAGGGAGAGACGAGAGGAGAAAATGAGAGATGCTGGCCGAGCTTCTCCTAAAGCAGCAGAAAACAGGAGAGACAGTAAAAAGGTACAAGATCCAAAGTTCAATTCGTGCTCCATCATAAATTGGTGTGTGTGTGTGTGCGTGTGCAGCATTCAGTAACAGGGCTATGACTGATTTAAATCTTTTTATATTCTGCAAACACACACACACACACACACACACACACACACACACACACACACACACACACACAACCCACCACTAAGAGCAAAAAAAGAACAGAGGGTCTCTGACTGGTCAGAAGGCTGTCCCTGATTTGTCAGGAGGCTGTCTCTGATTAATCAGAAACTCAACTGATTGCTCAGAAGTTTGGCATTAAGTGGACCAAAATCTTTATGATCTAAAATCTCAAGCCCACCCTCTGCCAAAGCAAGGTATGTTGCCATGGGGATGCCGTCTAGCTCTAAGACAGTAGAGATGAGCTTTAGATTTGTGGATTTTATAAAATCACCATCATCACTGCCCTCTGCTTTCCTCACAGATTAAAGGAGAACAGAAAGACTCGAAGAGCGCGTCCCCTGCAGGTGAGACACTAAGCACACTCTCTCCTCTCCTCTGTTTCTGTGTGTTTAATTCAGATAAAACTAGGAGCGTTTTAACGGTATTAGTATTTATTAGTAATAATAAAACCTATAAAACAGCTAGTGTCTGTTGCATGTTCTAACGGCGCTGAATATCGTTCTCTATCCTTTTTTGTCTCTAGCACCACCTAGTGGTGGTATCGGTGCAGAGCAGCTATATAATATGATGCGGGACCCTGGTGTGAGTGTGCTGGTTATGGATGCTCGCAGACTTGCCGACTTCCAGGAGTCACACATGATGGTCTCAGATCAAAACTGCATAAGCGTTCCAGAGGAGGCTATCAACCCTGGGTAGTAATATTTTAATACTGATTAAAAATTGACAAGAGTAGTCTCATGCAAAAGTCTTGATCCCACCTCTTTTCTTTTCACATTTCTTTATATTTTCTTCCAAAGATCCAGACCTTCTTGTATTTTTTATGTTGTCTGTGGTCTTGAGAAATTGTTCTCCAGGCTTCCTGAAGGACTTTCAAAGACTCTCATTTTCCGTCCAGTCCCTGAACCTGGACAGTTTTCTAAGGAGTTTTGTTTGTTAAGCCAAACAGTGGTCTACGTATGAATCATTCAATAATAACAAAGCACGTCTACCTTAAGGCCTGAACGAGAGAAGAAACAGTTGCAGATGATTCTAGGTGATCAGACGGTGATCAGGAATCACACACATACACACAGCACTGCAGCAATCGCACACACACAGTGCTGCAGTAATCACACATACACAGCACTGCAGCAATCGCACACACACAGTGCTGCAGTAATCACACACACTCACACACACAGTGCTGCAGTAATTGCATACACACAGCGGTGCAGTAATCACACACACAGCACTGCAGTAATCACACACACACAGCACTGCAGTAATCACACACACACAGTGCTGCAGTAATCACACACACACAGTGCTGCAGTAATCACACACACTCACACACAGTACTGCAGTAATCACACACACATAGCCCTGCAGCAATCACACACACTCACACACGCGCTGCCGTAATCACACACACGCTGCAGCAATCACACACACACGCTCCAGTAATCACACACACAAACAGTACTGCAGTAATTGCGCGGACACACAACACTGCAGTAATTACACACACACACACACACACACACACTGCAGTAATCATACACACACTCTCTGCAGTAATCATACACACACACTGCAGTACTCACACACACAGCACTGCAATAATTACACACACACATACACACGCTGCAGTAATCACACACACACGCTGCAGTAATCACACACGCGCTGCAGTAATCACACACATGCGCTGCAGTAATCACACACACGCGCTGCAGTAATCACACACACACTCTGCAGCAATCATAGATACACACAGCACAGTACTCATACTCTGTTTATCTGTGGTTGTTAGGATTACGGTGAATCAGATCGAGCTGCGGCTGCCGGGAGCATCGCTGCCACAGTGGAAGCAGCGGGGCAGTGTGGACTACATCGTCCTGCTTGACTGGTTCAGCTGCGCAGCTGACCTAAAGCTAGGCACCACTTTACAGAGCCTGAAGGATGCGCTCTATAAGGTACTGAGAAGATTTGCTTATGTGCAGTGGGATAAAGTGATTTGTACTGCACTGATGTATGATCATGCTGTTACTGCTATCTGACCACAGAATAGTAAACCCTACTGTACTAACACACCCGCTGTACAGCACTGTAACACTCTAACACACTACTACATCCCTGTAACACAATAGTACTACACTGTTACAGCTCTGTAACATAACTGTAATGCTAACACAGTGTTACAGCTCTGTAACACAACACTGTAACACTACTGTTTCACATTACTGTTACACACTGCTGTAACACATTATTGTAATACACTACTGTAACTAATTCTAAGGTAAATTATGTAAACAAGAGGGGTGGCCATGTTGTCCATGGTTGTGTTATAAAATGTGTGTGTGTGTGTGTGTGTGTGTGTGTGTGTGTGTGTGTGTTTGTACAGTGGGACTGTGTTACCATCTTGCGCAGTGAACCCTTGGTGCTGGAAGGAGGTTATGAGAACTGGCTGCTCTTCTACCCGATGTTCACCTCAAACGCTAAAGTTAAACCACCGAGACAACACACAGTAAACACGCTGCCACAGTGTGAGTACCAAACACAGACACAGACACACACACAAACATACACATAGTCAACACCGTGCCACAGTGTAACACACACACACTTACACAATAAATACCATGCCACAGTGTAACACGCACACACAGTCAACACCCTGCCACAGCCTGAGTAACACACACACACACACACATTGGCGTGTTTAAATAAAAGGAGTGGGGATTTAGCTGTGCTGTTCTCTGAATGAGCCAAATGAATCTGCCAGACCTCTGAAAAGAACAAATTAATTAAATATAATTTTCCTTTTAATTTTTTAGATTTTAAGACTTTTAGGCTGTCTGAGCAGTAATGTAGGGGCAGGGCCCTCTGCTGACAGATGAGCAGTAGGAGCCATTGCAGCCAATCAGAGCCCTCAGTTCAGTTCCAAAGTTAATATTGGCTCATGCAGAACATTTGATATCTTGGTAGACCTGCACAATATGGAATATCACTGGTACATATTGCAAAAAAGTAAATATTGTTTCAAATGGTACATAAAAAATAAGCTACAAATCAGCTTTCAAATCATAGTTATTGTGATGTCACAAAACCAACACTTTGAAATATAACTCCTACATAATTGGTGATTCACAGACACCAATACTTTTATTGGATTACACGAAGACCTTGATTCATCAGAACTCACCTGGAGCTGTGATTGGTCACCTTGTTAGAAAGACTGTGATTGGTTATAGGCTCATTTGCATATTCCAGCCATCTGTGGTATCAGTATTGCAGAGACCAATATTGCAATAACGTTTAACCAACGATATATTGTGTAGCCCTAAACCTGTGTGTGTATGTTCTCACTGTGTGTGTGTGTGTGTGTGTGTTTGTGTTATAGTGAATTTCAGTTACCCGTGTTTGGAGGAACCCCCGGCAGAAAGTGAGGATGTGTTTGTGAAGGACAACACGGATGAAGCTGGACATGTGCACGTTAACGGAAAAGTCACAGACGAGGCCACACACTCAGAGCCCACACACTCAGAGCCCACCAGACCCGATACAAACACGCATGCTCCGACTCACACACCCACTCACACACCCTCACCACAGCCTGCTCCCAGTGCAGCCAGTCAATCCACCACAAAGCAGCCTGCGGCCACGACCAAACCCATTCCACAGGTAATTCACACACAGTTCTACACTTTGCTGCGTTTTCTTCTCATGTTCTGCTGTTCCACACTACAATTCAGCAGTCCATTACTTTGTGTGTGAATTGTTCTTGCATTTGCTCCTTGTGTGCCGTCTGACTACAGAGTCGCAGTTTCAGGTTGGTGATGATACAGACAGTGAACACCTGATGTTGCTTTAATGTAAATGTATCTATTTTTTAAATAAAGATTTTAATTTTCTAAATATGTCCTTGTTAGTGAGATGATATTCGCCCTCGATGCTGGTATGACTTGTTTAACTTTGACTTGTGACTCATTCAACAGGATGATCACATTTGTTGTAAAACAGCATGAGCTGTAGTTGCTGTGATTACAGTGCCACAGCATTGTTGAACGAGTAAGGGAGAAGATACAGACTTGATAATGGTGTGTTCCCTAAACAACAGTTCTGCACAGTCGTTTGTGGTGGCTTAGTGGGTAGGATAGTGGGTACTTGCTTCTGGACCAAGAGGTCATGGGTTTGAATCCTGCCTTCAGCATGCCACCACTGGGTTCCTTAGCAAGACCCTGAACCCCAAGTTGCTCCAGGGAGACTGACCCCTGTAGTTAAGGAATGGAATTCGCTTTGGATAAAAGCATCTGCTAAATGCCGTAAATGTAAATGTTTGTTGGTGTTGCTTTGACACGTGTCAGGTGGTTTCATAGTTGTATAAAATTTAAAATTTTGTTTTACAGCGTCTAACTAGAACTAAGTGTTTCTTGGTTGTCTGTGCTGTGCTCTTGAGTGTCCTGCACGGCTCTCGCTCCATTGGTACGTCAGCTGTTGGGATGCAGCCTGAGTTTCGTGTGATTTAGTTATTGATGGCCTGTCAGATGTATAAAAGTATAAATATAGAAGTGTAAAGATGATGATGTATTGACTGTAATCCTGAATCTCCATTAACCTGCGGTGTTGATCAGCAGTTAAGGGTGTTAGGATGTTCAGTGTTGAACGTTCCGGATCACACCGGTGTGATGACAAACTTTAATTGAAAATAGTCAGGTGGCATAACTTACTCCTAAGTCCTGCCTGTATGGTTTATTCACCAAAATTCATCTCTACATTGTTCTCTGACCTCCCTTCATCTATCAGAATTGTACACATGCTGGCGACTCTGTAATAAAGTAATGAAAGGTTTCTGAGTCATGAAAACAGGCCACACCTCACACCTGTATTACAGACATTTAAAATGTATGTGAAGTACATGCAAAAGTTGTTTAGAGAGTTAAAAAGAGCGCCGAACAGTTTACTGTACTGGACTGTGTATTTTTATTTATTACTGAATGTGTTTGTTTTGTTGCAGATCGACCGCTCCAAAAAGCCGGCGGTTAAAGTCTCAGATGGCGGGAAGGCGAGTGAGGAGGCCGGGGCTAAGGACACTTCTGTTTCCGTGGCTACAAATGGGCCGGTGATTCCCGACCGATCGGCTAAACCGTCCATGGAGCCCGTCAGCGGTCCGAAAGAGGAAGAGAAGAGAGGGAACGAGGGAGAGGCGGAGAGAAAAAGGCAAGAAGAGGATGAGAGGAGAGAAAGGGAGAAGGAGAGAGAAAGAGAGGTGGAGAGAGAGCGTAAGAGAAGAGAGGAGGAGCAGAAACAAGATCAAAGGAAACTGGAGCGACAAAAGGCCGAAGAGGAGGAGGAAGAGGAAGGAGAGGAGAGAGGGAGGAGAGGGACGAAAGAGCAGACACTGGACACTCAGATTAAGAGCATGTCTCTGGACTCTCCTCTCCCGAACAGCACCGTCTCTGAGATAAAGGTGTGTGTGGAGTTCAGAACTGTCCCGACAGATTGTCCCGTTTTTCTGTCCACTTACTTGTATCTGCTCTTGGCCATTTTATCAGAAACAAATGCTGGCATAGACTGTGGTCCACCTGTTACAGCAGTTTATCAGCCCCCTTACACCATATCCATCTGTGTAAATGTGTGTGTGTCACAGAGGGAGCCGCTGACCCGTGCGCGTAGTGAGGAGATGGGGAGGACAGTGCCTGGTTTACCAGAAGGCTGGATGAAGGTACACAATCTCCCACACTCACACATAACCTAAACCTAATGCGTCGTTCAGAATGGCAGGGTGCTGATTGAAAGCTGGAAGTTTTGTGGACAGTCCAGGTCTAATTTTGTGTGTGTGTGTGTCTGTGTCTGTGTCTGTGTCTGTGTGTGTGTGTGTGTGTGTGTGTGTGTGTGTGTGTGTGTGTGTGTGTGTGCGCGCGTGCATGTGCGCGTGCATTTCAGTTTCTGGATACTGTCACCGGAACGTACAGGTATTACCATTCTCCAACCAACCGGGTGCACCTGTACCCCCCGGAGGTGAGTGTTCCCCAGACCCCGCCAGCTACGCCCCCCACACCCAAGCAGAAGCCCCCCCGCTCTGAAGTCACAGAGAAGGAGAAGGAGAAAGAGAAGGAGCGAGAGAGGGAGAGAGAGAGAGAGCAGTCCAAACTCAAACGCTCATACTCCTCCCCTGACATCAGCCAGGAACTGAACGCCTTAAACACAGAGGGGCCCAGAAAACACACTCCTACACCTGCCATCAACAGAGAAACCAAGTACGTACACACACACACACACACACACACACTCACACACACACACACACACGTATTTCAGAAACTGGCCTCAACTGACCACAGCAGATTTATATTTTTGAAAGAAGAGAGTTGCACTCATTTTCCATAACTGAGTGTTTGGTTTGAAAGGGTTCATTGTAGATACTCAGATTTCTTTACAGTGGAGATAAGTGGAATCAGATGTCTCTAACACAAATACAGCTGTTTTATTAACTGTGAGGTACTTCTAAAGACAGACATCCGGTTCCATTCACGTCCACTGTGAAAGTTGAAAATATTATGCAGGACACCCTATTTGGACAAAATTGTTTAGACTTGTTTCCCCAGGCAGTATTGTTAAGATTCTTTACAACATATAAATGAACAGAAAGAGAATAAATAGAATAGAAACAGAATTGTAAAAAATCTACAATAGTTATGAATATTAATAGTTTTACAATAGTTTTAGCACAGTATTTTATTGCTCACCTATTATTTACTGCTTTTGTTTTCTCTCATCAGACCCCCGACTGCCACCTCCTATGCCAAAGTAGAGGTCGCCCGCCCATCTGCTGCTAAGATCCGGAACATGAACCCGGTGTTCGGGGGTCTGGGAGCGTGTCTTACTGGCCTCCGTAACCTTGGCAACACCTGCTACATGAACTCTATCCTGCAGTGTCTGTGTAACAGTCCAGTCATGGCCGAGTACTTCAACCGCAACTTATACCAGGAGGACATCAACCGGTACATCACACACCATTACACAAATCTACAGAAATAACAAATACAAACAGAATAAAACAACTGTTCTGTATAGTAGATAGGAATAAGACTAGGGGATCAAATGGTGGTGTTTTCAGTGATGGAGATCTTGGTCAGAAGAACCTGAAAGCAGTTGTGGGGTGAAAGCTTTCAGTGAAATAACTCTTATGAAACCTTTTTTTTTTTTTTTTTTTGATGTTGCTGGGGGAAAAAACAGTGATAAAATACTGATCAGATCATTGCTGTGCATAACAGACATGTTTGCGTGTGTGTGTGTGTGTGTGTGTGTGTGTGTGTGTTGGGGATTTATTGTATGTTTGTTTGTAAACATTCACAGGGCTAATATTCTGGGTCATAAAGGTGAGGTAGCGGAGGAGTTTGGGGTGATCATGAAGGCTCTCTGGTCGGGGCAGTTTAAGTTCATCAGCCCCCGAGATTTTAAAATCACCATCAGTAAGATTAACGAGCAGTTCTCCGGATACGAGCAGCAGGACTCTCAGGAGCTTCTCCTGTTCCTCATGGACGGTCTGCATGAGGACCTCAACAAGGTACCTTCTCACACACACACTGCTTGTGGACCTCAATAAGGTGCCCAGCCACACACACACACACACACACACACACACACACACACATGTATCTCTATACACACACAACATACATGTAAACAACAGATACACACACACGAGGAGTGCTTGACACATCTAAGAAAAGTTGGGTTAGCTACAGAGAAAGAGAGAGGTGTCGGGAAATGTAGTTTTCACCAAACTATCACTTTATTGCTGCAGAGCACCCTCCTGATGCTCAGCCTGAATCACACGGTATATATAAAACATCACTTCTATATCTCTCTCTCTCAGGCGGACAACCGTAAGCGTTATAAGGAGGAGGCGTCTGATCAGCTGGATGATGTCAGTGCTGCTGATTTGGCGTGGAGTAAACACAAGCTGTTAAATGAGTCCATCATCGTGGCACTGTTCCAGGGTCAGTTTAAGTCCAGCCTGCAGTGTCTGACCTGCCGCCGCAAGAGCCGCACCTTTGAAACCTTCATGTACCTGTCACTACCCCTCGCGTCCAGCAGCAAGTGTTCATTGCAGGTACGCACACACACATACACACGCACCCAAACACACATAAACACACATACATCTTAAGAGCCACAAAAAACTCCAAAAATCTAATTTACAACTTTCTACTCACACTGACTTACACATCACTGTGTGTGTTTTTGTGTGTGTGTGTGTGTGTGTGTGTGTGTGTGTGTGTGTGTGTGTGTGTGTTCAGGACTGTCTGAAGCTGTTTTCTAAGGAAGAGAAGCTGACAGACAACAATAAAGTGTACTGTCCGCACTGCAAAGGCCTTCGCGAATTCACTAAGAAACTGGAAATCTGGAAGGTTCCGCCCATTCTGCTTGTGCACCTAAAGCGGTGAGTGTGTGTGTGTTTGTGCGCATTTGTGTTTTGGGTAACATTTAATATGGACAGTGGGCTTTTAAATTGTCGTTTACAGTTATATTCTGTAAATCTTGAACAGTTTTCATTTATGCCAGACTAGGGCGACAGAGCCTTCTGCCTCACTGTGTGGGCGCCCTCACCGAGACTGCCGTCAGTAATTACTGATAAAGTAATAAGTGGTCCCAACTTTTAGACTTTCACTGCAGTCTGTCCAAATTAACACCAACACATCAGTTGCTACAGAAGAACTGATTTGTTAAATTGGGGGGTGTGTGTATGTGTGTGTTTGTATGTAGGTTCTGGTATGAAGGTCGTTGGAAGCAGAAGCTCCAGACCTCAGTGGATTTTCCTCTGGAGAACCTGGACCTCAATCAGTACGTCATTGGCCCCAAAAACAGCCTGAAAAAATACAACCTGTACGCCGTGTCTGTGAGTACACCCCCCCCCTCTCTCTCTCTCTCTCTCTACCACTCTCTCTCTCTCTACTACTTTCTCTGTCTCTCACTGTCTCTTTCACTACCTCTGTTTCTCCCTCTCTCCCTCAATTCAG